>OVBE01003573.1:9223-26423 GCA_900406425.1 Iberis pinnata
CTTGGAAACAATATATTGGATATATTGCTTGAGAAGATCAAGGGAGTTGAAGGTATACTCTTGAAGAAAAATCGCAGGAGGTTTATGCATTCAACGCACAAGGAAAAAAAACAGAGACTTGTTTTCTCAAAAGAAAAAAGGAGAAGTTCAAGGTCTAGGTTTTAGGGTTCATTGGTGAGTGAACAAAGAGTGCATCACAACTATTGTTGTGAAGAGAGTTGGGTATATTAGGAATTGGTCAGTCTCAAATCCAAGTGTGGATGTTGAATAAATCTGATTAAACAGCTTTGTAAAAGTGTTTAAATGATTCCTAATAATAGTTTGTATTTTTGATAATTCTCTGTGTTTCCGTCCAGTGTCGTATTTGTGTCTTAGTCACTTCACAAAGTGATATTTGCATGCATCAATTTGTAAAATGATTTTGTAAGATAATTTCAACAATAATTACCAAGTATTAATTAGCAAATAGATATTGGTTCTAATTATACATTAAACTCAAATTATTCACCTAAATAATTTTAGCATTAAAAAAATAATTAAATATATTTTTTTAAAAATTCATTATCTTATCTCAATTTCCATATTCAAACCTAGAAATTTAATATTTTATGGAATTGCATTTGTTTAACAATTGGACATAAATTGCACAAATGAAGAAGGTAAAAAAAAAAACTAAGAGACAAATCTTGATTTACAAAAATTAAATAAAGGACAATTTAATATCTTGTCTTGATTGGATCAGAAACTGGAATAGGCTTGATATTGTTTCTTAAGTTCGAAAGAGAAGTCTCTCTTTGTGTCGAAAGGACTTCTGATATTTTTACATTATTCTCCTGTCTGTTTTCTTTAAGCCCTATTCTCCACTTGTTTCTTTAAACCCTATTCTCTCTCTATTCTACGTCTCTTAACATGGCGCCAAAGAAGAAGCCGACGAAAGAGAAGAAGAAGTCTCAGAAGGACCGGAAGAAGAGGGGTGTCAAACCTCGATATAACAAGACATAGACAATATGATGAACAAGCATCGATCTCATAGAGCATTACCAAAGTCTGCTCAATCTCCACTAAGAGCTTTCTGGGATATAGAAAATTTTACTGTCTCAAAGCATTTCAACACATATGTCATGGTTGATAATCTCACTATATATATGAACGATTTAGGTTATACCGAGAAGATCTCACTACATATCGTTGTTGGGATGCAAGGTGTCCTAAATAGTTTACCGAAAATAGTTTTCCAAAAATTAGAGCTTCTCAACCAGACGAAAAAGTCATGAGTCATATTTAGTGTTGCGAAATACCCAAAAAGTGAAGTGGCAAATAAAATGAGCTTATTGTTGAAACCGTTGCAAACGGCGTTAAAAATGATAGGTTCAGCCCGCTGACATGACTGGCTGTAGAATTCAATCCGGACCTGCGCCAAAGTAGAGGGAACAAGGAAACAAAAGAGGAAAAACAAAGTTGTTATTGACCTCATCTTGTGGATTGTGTTATTTCTAAGTTTTTAGCTATGATCACTTGACACTTTATGTATATATTTGAAATTACATTATCAATGTTTCTTTTAATAAGATACTTCATCCATATTTAGAATGTTAAAAACGCTAGATCCGTATGTTTTATGAGATGTTTGTATATTTGACTTTTAGCATTTTGAATTTATTAATTTTAATTATTTTCGTAGTTTATAAGCTTTCAAAGCACACAATCAAATTTAAGATACCATTTCATCACAATGAAATTAGTTCATTCCTTTGTTACTTTCTTCATAATCTTCTTTGTTTAAACATAGAACCGAAAATTTTGGATTTTTTTTTGGTATTTCGGGTCTAAAATACCCGAAACCGACATAGAACCGAACCGAACCGGGTAATTATAATTTTTAAAGTGGTGGATTTTTAGAATAAATAATATTATTTTTGTAATTATAATTTTTAAAGTGGTTGATCTTTAGTATTTTTTGTATTTTCAGGTATTTTTTGGTATTTAGGATCCGAACCGACCCGGAACCGGCAAGAACCAAAAATGAACCAAATCGAATATTAGAAAAGTATCGATTGGGTATTCGAATTTAAGATCTGAAGAAGCGGAACCGAACCGAATATCCGAAAGGAAAGCCCTAAAAAAATTGTAAAAAAACAGCTCGATTTTTTTTTAAAAAAAGAGGGACCAATCATAAGCTGCCATGTGGCGGTTCTGATACTCTCCCAAAAGCTCCCAACAAAGAACCGTATCTTATTCTCTCTCCTTACTTTTGCATTTTATTATTATTATTATTATTATTATTATTATTATTATTATTATTATTATTATTATTATTATTATTATTATTATTATTATTATTATTATTTTTATTATTATTATTATTATTATTATTTTCTTAAGAACCTTACAAAACCAGGAGATAATCTTGCTCTAATGTCTCCTTTAATCTATAAGCTGATGTGTCATTAAGAGAAATGATGAGATGTCATCCTCTCGTGAAACCTAAACCTTCTTTTTATATAATAGATTACATTTTCATTACGAATTCAAAAATGTTTTTTATTTTATTTTCTTCACATGTTATTATTTTTTATTTTCATTGAGGCCATGAATGTTTTGTAGATTTTAGTTTTTGATTTTTTGATTTTGGATTTTGGTTTTTGTTTTTTCGTTTTTCGTTTTTAGTTTTAGGTTTTTAGATTTTGATTTTGTTGTAAATTCTTGATTGGTAGTTTTTGATTTTTATGAATATTTTTTTTCTTCTAATTTAATTGATTTATTTTTAATTATGTTTCAATATATGATTTATGAATAAAAATATTTCTTTTATTAAAAAATTGATTATCAAAATATATTAGCTTATATTTATGACTTTAATTTAAAATAAAAAAATTCAATGAAATTTTTACAGCTTTATTAAATAAATTTATATTATAATAATTAAATACAATTATCCAAATTCTAGTAATTTGATAAGGAAAAATGTTTTTTATTTATTTATGTAGGTGTGTAATAAATAGAGAGATGTCTTTTAAATAAAAATGTTAATTTTTAAAAATAATATTTTGACCCAAAAATGTATAAAACCTAAAGAATATGGATTATAAATCTTTAGTTAAAAAATAATTATTTTTAAATATTTATTGTAAAAAATGGCTTAAAATTAAATATTTGTCGATATTTAGGTAGAAATAGTTAAATAGTTTATTGTCAAAATATTAAAATAGTTTATTGCTAAAAATATTTCAATATTTAGGTAGAAATAATTATATATTTTATTGCTAAAAATATTTCAAAAAATATTAAAATAATATATATATATAATTATTTTATTTTTAAAATTATATATATATATATATATATATAATGTTCTTGTATTACCAAAATCCTAAATATTAATTAATATATATATTCTATAGATATAAAATTAAAATACAAAGTAATATATGTATAATACTTATAATAACTAAATATATATGTTTTAGGGATCCCTATATTTTATTGTCAAAATTATTTGAAATTAATGTATAAATATACTTTTCTATAAATGGTTGGAAAAATAATATTTATTTATTTTTTGTAAATAAAAGCAGTTGAACCCACGTAAAATCTTAAAAACATTAAAAATATGGTTTCTAGTTTTTACTTAAAATTTTAAAAACCTTAAAAAAACTAGTTTCCCTAAAAAATAAGAAGTTAAACAAAATCATAATTGGCAAAAATTTTAGTTTTTAAAAAACAAAAACCAAAATCTACCTAAAATCCACAAAACAATCAAAGAATTCATAAAAATAATTAAACACGATGTTTTTTTTCCACCGACCTCTTTTTGTTTCAAATGTTGATTGAATTCAACAAAGAGAAATAGCCACGTGAATGGAGGGACCATGCTTATCCTCCTCTGTTTTACTTTAAATCGTATCACCACGAGGCCACGACACGTGGTTTACTCTTAAAGGACCAAGAAACCAATTATATCAAAGCGTCCATCTTTTGAAAAAGAAGAAACTCATCAAGAGTAATATCACTTCGACCAGAGAGAGAGAGAGAGAGAATGGCAGGAGAAACAGAAGCTTTGGCCACGACGGCACCATTAGCTCCAGTGACCGGTGAGCGAAAAGTACGAAACGATTTGGAAGAAACATTACCAAAACCATGTAAGTAATGTATGCTTAATTGTGTTAAGTTAAGAATGAGTAAGTCAATATATTGAATTGAAAATGAAAAATCAGATATGGCAAGAGCATTAGCAGCTCCAGATACAGAGCATCCGAATGGAACAGAAGGTCACGATAGCAAAGGCCTGAGTGTTCTTCAACAACATGTTGCTTTCTTTGACCAAAATGGTGACGGAATTGTCTATCCTTGGGAAACTTATGCTGGTATTATTATATTTATTTTAAAAATTCTTTCCTTATATTTCCATTTATCGTAACAAAATAATAAAAATTTGTTTGCAGGATTTCGTGACCTTGGTTTCAACCCAATTTCCTCTATCTTTTGGAGCTTAATCATTAACTTAGCTTTTAGCTACGTTACACTTCCGGTATTAAAAAACAAATTCTAATTAAGATCACTCGAATATAGTTTTATATGATTGATATATATTATGTTTTGAATGAAAAAAGGGTTGGTTGCCATCACCATTATTGCCTGTTTATATCAACAACATACACAAAGCCAAGCATGGCAGTGATTCAAGCACCTATGACACCGAAGGAAGGTAACCATTTATTATATCTATATAAAGAATTCAAATAGAATTATATTTCATGATATTTAATTTGTAAATTGTAGATTTGTCCCGGTTAATCTGGAGAACATATTTAGCAAATATGCGAAAACGGTTTCGGATAAATTAACACTCAAAGAGCTTTGGAACTTAACAGAAGGAAATCGAATGGCAATTGATCCTTTTGGATGGTTAGTCTAACCAAAACACTATTGTTTTCACATACTCTTGTTTCTGATTGGTGAGTAATTTTGGTTAATGTTAGGCTTGCAAATAAAGTTGAATGGATACTAGTTTACATTCTTGCAAAAGATGAAGAAGGGTTCGTGTCTAAAGAAGCTGTGAGAGGTTGCTTTGATGGAAGCTTATTTGAATATTGTGCTAAAAAGAACAAAGATAAAGCCAATGCTCGCAAACAAGACTAAGAAATTTGTGTCATCTAAGTCTATATAATAAGAGTTGTGTTATCATCATGCAACCTATTTCAATGTTACTTGTGAACAAAGACCAATGTTGTGTAGTGTGTACAATTGTTGTCTAAATTTCTTTCGAACCAAAAGATGAAAATAAAACCAGAATTGTCATAAATTTCAAAACCGAAACTCAGAATTTACATTTCACACACCCTCTTACAAAAAGCACATTAAACAACATATGGTTTTAGTAAAGAGACATTGATATACTTTCTACAAAAAAAATTAAAATTAAAATAGAAAGCCAAAAATAAACACAAACAAAATAACAGTAAATAATAAATAATTTGTGTATTAACTCAAAAACCCACTAAAACTATGTAGGCTGAGTTTTTTTTTTGAGCCTACCTTACTTTGTGCAAACCCTGTCTTTTGCTAGTTAAGGCTTTATGTACATTGGCCGGAGTCTTTGGCTTTGGCTATGAATGTATGCTAAAGCAATCGAAAAAGACTGCAATGCAGATATCTCTGCTTGAAATTGGACAAAGTAAAGACCGTCTCGAACATTCATGATCCTTAATCCAGGTATTCCCTGCTTAGATCCCTGTAACAAACATGACCAAGAAATTAAGTTTTTCATTCAATGGAACGAAGTTTGCATTTTTCAAATCTGTGAATATTACCTCTGTGAAGAGCTCAAAAAGATTGCATTGGCTTTCATTTTGGTGTTTACGTGCTTCACCTTTAAAGACGGTTAAGGGACAACCTAAGTCCCAACCAGAGCAATCACAGCTTCCTCCAGATTTCCATCTCTGAATCAAACTCGAAGGACCGATGCTTGTCTTTCTTGGCCCTCCATGAATCCCTGCAGGAATCACAACATCTATGCTTGTTGAATTTTTATAACTATCTTTAGGTTTAGCTAAAGTCTTTTTCTTGAGAAACTTCATTCCCCATCCCCCAATTTTTTCTTCTTCTTCTTCCTCAGGAAACTGTTCTCTCACCACAACAGCTGCTGTTTCAAGATTTGCTGGAATGTCATTATCTAGTAAGCTTACAGGTTCAAGATCATGGTCTACTTCTTCAAATGGCTCCCAAGAACAAAAGTCCGGTATTGAGCTTGCTGTACTGAATCTTGAAATACTTCTTTGCCTTGCAGTCCGTGCTGTGCTTTTGATTGCATCAACGACTTTCTTAGAAAATCCTCTGTTTTTCCTGATATCTGTATGATACGATAACTCGGGTTTCCCACTGCTGAGTAGTATAAACTGTCTCTCAGCAGTTTTCTCATCAGAAAACAAAGTTGATACCTTTATTTTACCAACCAAATGCTGCGGATTAGAACCAAAACTTTTCTTTAAATGGATCAAATACGAATAGTCACGGTCGAAACCTGACCCAACATTATTAGTCCTTAAGCTAGCAACATAGATCTCTTTCTGATCATCTAATGAGAAAACAAAATGGGGCGTCTTGTTGTCTTTCATAGTGAATTGAAGTACTCCTTGAGTAACTACTGGAGATGGAGACCAACATGATGAAGATTGATCAGAAGAACTTGTACTCGATAAAGAGACCGCCTTTTCGTCTATTTTTCTCTTAACATCAAATAAGACCAACCCTTTTTCACCATTATCAAGCAGATGTGTAGTAACCCTTTTGCAACCTGTGATTACAGGGCTTATCACTGGACTACCTGAATCATCTACCAAGGGAAGATCAAACACGAGGCGAGCAACATTTTCTTTAGGAATCTCGAAGTGATTTGACGGGAAACTCATTTTTGATCCTACAAGATTCATAGAAAGGCTGCAACTTGCTGACTTAAAGGCACTGATATTGATCAAGTCCAGACATCTACGTAGATACTTCTCGTCTAATGACACTAAATGCCTTGGGATCTTGGTATCAAAGAAACTAGTAGCACGAGAAAATGAATCTTTAGGACCGTTTTTAACAATCTGTAACCACTTTCCACTGTTTGTAACTAAACTACATTGCTGCCTTTTCTGTCTCAACAAGTTCCCGGACATCAATAAATCATTTTGGACAGGCGATTTCGCATCGATCTTCAGTGAATCTTCAAGCTTATGATCGTCCTTTTGATCGCAAGGAGTAACACTCCCCATCCTTACACTAGCTATCTTCAGAAGCTAAGATCAACACCGAATCTTCCCATCCTAATATGATGAAGAAAGACCTGAAAGAGAGAATATAAACAGATTAAGTGAGGATATGACTTCAAGATTTTAGCTTACGAAGACAACTTCAAAATCAGAATAATGCACAGCTCTCCAAAATGTGATGTGAATCTACAATCTGTAAACGAAAGTCGAATTCGAGACCCTAATGCTATAAAGCTAATTTGCTGAAAAGTCAAGGTTTTTAAAAGTTACCTAATCTCTTACCTAAAAGCGATACAAAAGCTAAAACAAAGAACCCTACACAAATTGACAAATCAAAGAAAGCTTGAATTTTTAGATATATTCATTAATTGAATCAGAGAAAAAAATCTAAACTTTGAGATTGATTTTTGAAGCACCCAACTCAAGTAAACGGAGAGGGAGATAATTTAGTAAAGGGTTGAGCTAGAAGATAAAATTCTCTGTAACAAAACTAATTCAATTTCCATCGCAACTGAGTAAAAATAGAATCTTGATGCTATTAAATTACACAATAATAATCCAAAGAACAGCTTCTATAAAACGAGTATTTCATTTCAATCAATTTCTTACCTGTAAGGTAAGAGAAAACGGATTGGATCGAAGAAAAATCAAGGGACAAACATTAGCAATTTCCTCCACTGATTCTGGATTGTCACCAAAACTTGAGTAATAAAAGAATCAATTTTCTCTTTGGCCAAAGAAAATAATAAGTGGGGAATAAGAAAGTAGGAGAAGCTTGAAAGCAAGAGTAATTAATTTACTGGAATTGTAGAGAGAGAGAGAGAGAGAGATGGATGTTTGAGTAAGCCACGTTAATGTCTGAGTAGTAAGTAAGTACCAATGGAGACGAATGAAAAAAGGAACACTTTTTTTGGGTGTGTGTGAGAGACTTGACTATGGGCCACTAACAAGACCAAAGAGAGTTTCTTACATGGCGGGACCCATCTCTTTTTCTGAATCAAGCTCGATATTTTTTAGGGTTTTTGTTTATAAAGTGTGGATTGTTGGTTTAGGGATTATAGATGAGCTGGTGGGCACGATTCAGAGAGGAATCTAAATGAAAGTGGTGATGGTTACTTGTTGGCGAAAATTTAGGAAATGCAAGTTAGATAGTGCCCACTGCCCACTGCCCACATTTATTTCTCATTTTCTTCTTCTACCCACTTTTTAAAATTGGAGGACACTGCAACTAATGGATCAAACACAATTTCTTCTTTTTTTTCCATTATTTATATATAAACAGTTTATCTATTGAAATTTCGAGTCACAAATGTCAAATATAAAAAATTCTACGTTGACTTACATAACCATTGTATTTATCAAATCCTAATCGAATTATTCAACCTATGGTTCTTTTTTTCGTTATATTTTCTACATAAATACTAATCTCGCATAGACACTCTTTTCTTTTTGCTTTACTCTTATAAACAATGACTTCGTTGTCGTAATAAGATTGTCTTTATATATATATATACCAATCTCGCGAAAATACACAAATAGAACCTAACCATCATAACAATTATGTAAATCATGTAAGCACAAAAAGAAGATTACAATTTTTTATTATTATTATTTAACCTTAGTTTAACATGCAATCTATGAATTATAACAAAGTTTCTAAACTTGTTAGTTGGTTTTTTATTTGTTGATATTGTTTAAAATTTAACAAATTGATATTAATCAAAAAAATTCCCAACTCCCAAAGTGCTCAACCAGCCAAGTCGCAAGCCAAGACATCAACATAAACTATCTTCTGAAAATAGAACTCATTTAGGTGTTGCCTTCATCCCTCAAGGAAAACCAGGACCAAGTCGAGCAGGCATCGAGACTTGTTCAACATTTGGCGCCGTCTGTGGAGACGGTATTAAATTCCGTTGAGAGACGAACGGTGACCAACCCATCACAAATCAAGCCAATCCCGAAATTGAAATACAAGCAGAAGAGCAACCATTGACAGCATCCCGTCAAAAAGACGTTCAAAACAGACAACAAGCAGAATCCACCAGGATTATTATACAGCGTCTAGAGAACCAAGCTAGCGAAGCAAGGGAGTTTCATGCCAGATTCAACACATCAGTCACGACTAATGAGAGAAGATTAAACGTGGAAACACTTAACCGTAAACTCTTCGGCATCCCAAGCACACTCCTGCTCTCAACGCCGCAGGGAATGATAAATGAATCGGCCAATCAGACAACACATTAACCACCACTAGACGCATAAGCCAATACCGACGAGATACGAATCCTTAAAGCATAAATCCACAAAATGATTTCGCATGTACACATGGTCGTGAGCTCAACGCCAGAAATATAGTGCGTCGTAGAGAAAACATAACGACCATGTTAACCAAAAGAATCACCAAAAACCAAACTAATCTCACCAACAAAATAAAGCTCCCAATATTAAATGAAAACAATAATCCGAGCCACTATATGACAGCGTTCCATATTGCCATGGGACGTGGTTCTCGCGACTCGCGCCAGGGACCATATATAATTTCTAACAATTGTCTATCGCCTTCTTAAAACACTACTCAATTTTCATAAAGAAAAAGCGTCATAAACAAGCCTATGAACACTATTCCAAGGATTTCGGGAGTTGTTGAAAGACTTCGTCGAAAGATACAAGAAGATCGTCTCCTGCATTGTCATCTCTGATAAAGCCGCCATAGTCGCCCTAAGAAATTCTTATGGTATGAATCCATATTTCGTGAGGAGTTAGTGCTCAACCAACCACAAACACTAGAAGACACGATTCAGGGGAAAACCAATTCATAGAGGTCGAGGAAGAAAAATTAATGATGATAAGGCTACACGTGAAAAAACAATCGAACCAAAAAGACAAAGACAAGTAGCGAGAGCCCCGCCAGGACTACGACAAGGAAAATGATAAGAGGAAACACCCCATCCATTACGTTCGAGGGACGAGGAACCCAAGGGCAAGCTACACCGTGGAGGAGAGACGATGATCAAAGAGCCTTTTTTGATTTTCATGGCCGAGCAAGGCACATAAAGAATGAATACAATTGAATCACATGGTCTTAAAACAGTACAACGACCGAGCAAACAACAACTCGGATTGGCGATTCACAAATACAAAGCAAGGACACCAAAGGAACCAGCTGTCACCCCGCCACAACCACGATAACCAAGCAAATCAGCAAAGACACCAGTAGAAGCCAACATGAAGCCACCAAAAAGAGACAAAGAGGAAGAAATAGACTAGGAAGCCCAACCCATCACGCGAAGACGATTAACATTATTATGGGTGGGATAAATCACAATAATGACTATGTATGGGTAAAAGGATTAGAACATCGAGGCACCACCGCGATAACCAACCTTAAGCATGTCGAAGCTGAACACACCCCCTTGAAATTCATAAAGGTCGATGCTAATGTTGTGGATGACCCACACAACGACTTCCTAGTGATAGAACTCATTCTGATGCCCCGACTCGGCTTCCCTGAATCCGCGGCTAAAGAGCCAAGGTTCAAGCTGCCGCTCTAACCGAACTTGACGATTTACATTTATTTATGCAACAAAATTTAAACTTAATGTTAAACCATACATTGGACTCATTTCATGGATTCATATTAAACCCTCGTAGTTTATTATCCGTCAAATATCCTACCTTTATGGTACTTAGCCATACAACCAACCATCCCCACTGGCTAAGTAACTGAAGATAGGTTTTCAAGCTTGTTTCTAACTAGCACCACTTTGAGCCCGTATTCGACTTACACCTCTTCGAGTCCGCATTCACTCGCATCTCTTCAAACACATCTTTGCACCCTTTCAGATTCATCCTTGGTTTGCACTATTTCAGACCCGTCATTATTTGTACCCTTTCAGATACGTACTTGGATCGCACCCTTTCGGATCCGTCCTTTCTCTCTCTTTTTGTATGTGTTTAGATGTAAATTTTATGTGCTTTGAGATATATTTTTCCTCACCCACGTCCTGTATTTATATAGGGAGTGAATGGGTGTCTTTTGACGAAAGGACGCAACCCTTCGTTGTACCTTTTTAATTGGTGCTCATTTGGCCAATGGTTGCAACTGTTCTCTTACTGACCTTTTACCTATAAGTTACTCTACTCCTTAGTTCACTAAGATTAAGTGTTCACTGACAAGTCCACCCAACTAGGTTAGTATTTATTCAGCTCATTGAGCTTGGTTGAACTGCCATTTTATCCACCTAACTGAGCTAACTAATCTTTTGAGCTAGTTTACCTTACTTTACACGTCTATTTTCTCAAAACAAATCGCTCCTATATTAAACAGCGGGATAGGGATGTTACAATTCTCCCCTACTAGAAATGAATTCGTCCTCGAATTTAGTGGTATTTTTTTTTTCTAAATCCCAAATCCACATTGTTAATCTTAGGGATTCTGATTAATCCATGGTTGCACGAACAAACTATTTCCCAAACATAGGATCTTTGTCTGAACTGGGTAAGCCATGGCGCAATCGTCTCGTTCCCCATGACGCTCGTCCCATCCGCATCACCTCATGATCAACCCAACAAACTGGTCATATCCGTGTTTTAATCCTTTCTGGTCCCCAAGCCGTTCATCCCATCCTTTACTAGAATGAGTGAGTCTTGGTGGATTCCTCAAATTAGGCCATATACTTGTCACGTGTAGCCAAATCGGCAAGTTTATTTTCCCTAATATAAACCTTAGCAAACCCTTTCTAGTTTCCAAAAATTTAATCATTCCACTGCAACTTTCGTTCCTACCGTGATCAAGCCTTTGGTCCATAGTTTTTTACTCAAACCTTAGTTTCTTCCCAAAACTAATCTTTAATCACTTAGAATTTTTTTTCCTTCTATAGGATTAAACATGATTTGATACCACTTGTGACGCCCCAACCCGGCTTCCCCAAAGTCAGGGACGAATAGCCAAGGTTCAAGTTGTCTGCTCAAACTAAACTTGGCAATTTACGTCTATTTACACAACGAAATTCAAACTTAATGTCAAACCATACCTTGGCCTCATTTTGAAAATTCACATTGAAGATTCTTAGTTTATTATCCGTCAAATACCCTACCTTTACGGTACTTAGCCATACAACCAAACATCCCCACTAGCTAAGTAACCAAAAGTTAGGTCTTTAAGCCTGTTTCTAACTCACATTTCTTCAAACTCGTATTCCACTTGCACCTCTTCAAGCCAATATTCACTTGCAATTCTGCAAGCATGTCTTTGCACCCTTTCAGATTTGTCCTTGGTTCACACCATTTCGGGTCCATCCTTTCTCTCTCTCCATTTATTTGTATGTTTTTGGAGGTGAATTTTATGTGCTTTGAGATCTATTTGTCCTCACCCACGTCCTCCCTTTTTATAGGGAGTGAATGGGTGTCTTTTGACGAAAGGACGCAATCCTTCATTACAAATTTTCAATTGGTGCTCATTCTACCAATGCTTGTAACTGTTCGCTTGTGACATTTCACCTATAAGCTACTCTACTCCTTATTTCACTAAGCTTGAATGTTCGTTGACCAACCATCCAGCTAGATTAGTACTCTTTCAGCTCATTTAGATTTTTTGAGCTGCCTTTTTACTCACCTAGCCGAGCTAACTAGTCTTTCCGACTATTTTAGCTTACTTAACGTGTCAATTTTCTTAAAATAAATCACCTCTAATTAAATAGCGGGATAAGGATGTTACACTCATGATCTCTGATTGTGGGGATACTAAGATCCTCATTGACATCGGAAGCTATGTAAATATAATATTCAAGGAGCCTTTGTCCAAAATAGAGATAGTCCGGCCCTAAGTAAAACAGTCGTCCCAACCATTAATCGGATTTTGCGGAGACATTATCGCAATCATCGGGACCATCAAGCTGCCCATATGCGCCATGGACACCTCCTTAACCATTAAGTTACTAGTAATCGACAAGCACCCCATCTTTAACGCCATACTTGGAATGTCGTGGCTTTACGCAATAAAAATGACAGTCTTCGTATACCACCAGTACATCATATTCCCAACACCAAAAAGAACCAAAACTATCAAGGGAAACTAGAAGGCCACAGGGACGTGCTTTACAACCAACCATAAAGCACGAAAAAAGTCTGAGACATAGCAGTTACCGACGGGATTTGACGAAAACCCATGCCCATCAAAGGCGACAAGGGGCTTTACTGTAGGGACCGATAAACCGGACCGAGCTAAAATCAATTTTAAAATCATTACGAATTAAGTAACACACGGAGTCGAGTCGAAACTCTTTCTTTAATTCTTTAAATCGCACGTAGTAAGACGGTTTACCACGATTTAGAATCCCATGATACAACCATGATTTGTTTTTATTAAGCTTTACTCTTAACAAAGCCTATCAACCTTAGTATTTTTGAATACTCCCAAGACTTTGGAATGGAGTATTTATTGGAACGTTTGAAGCTTTTATTGGTATTTATTTGTGTCTCTTTATTCAATATCGAAAACACTTTGTTTTCTTATGTATGAATCGAGAATGTGATTGGAAAAAAAGAATGGAGGGGCCTCTATTTATAGGAGACGAAGAGACATCATGTGAAAGGATGTGACATTTTGCCAAGGTACCTTTTCACATGAAAGGACACACCCATTCGTTGCACCTTTTCAATTGGTGCCTACTCGGCCAACGGTTGCAACTGTTTTCTTGGTGACCTTTCACCTGTAAGCTACTTCACTTCTTAGTTCACTAAGCTTGAGTGTTAGCTGACCAATCCACCCAACTAGGTTAGTACTCATTCAGCTCATTGAGCTCATTGAGCTTGGTTGAGTTGTCATTTTACTCACCTAGCTGAGCTAGCTAGTCTTTCCAGCTAGTTCAACCCACTTAGATGTCTTATTTTTCATTCAAATTAACTCCAATTTTAGTATTTAAATATTCAAAGTTATAGTCCAAACTATAACCTATTCAATGCAATCATAATCAAGTAATTTCGTGCAATGATCTTACTGGAAAACTCGCCTGAAAAATGACACAAGTCACTATTCAAATTTTGAGTTCCAACAATCCCCCACATGAATATAAATAATCCTAAAACATATGAAGACTCTATAGACTCGAAAGAATAGACTGACTAGATTCTCTAAGAAGCTAGACAAATGGAATTTTCGAGAGTATTACGAAAATCAATGCATCTGAGTTGGTAGCATTCGCCTTGAACCAGTCATTGTTAATACATATCGGATTTACTCGGCCAGGGAGTGAACGTGATGTTTTGAACCCCGGGCTTTGGTGTAAACCTAGACAACATGTATAACACAATTTCATTTTCTCACATAATCTAAGTTCTCTATTGTGTTCATTTTGGCCCTGAATAAACCTGGTATCATGAGTGACTTGGAGAGATAACATTTCCTTCTCCCTCCTAGAATCGGCCTTATTCACACTCATTTAGGGGATCTGCCATTAACTGTTGTAAAAGTATCTTGTAATACTCATCTCATAAAGTTATAGAATCATTAAAAGCTTCAAGCTTAGTCTTTGTAGTAACATGATTACACTGTTTCATCATCAAACTTTGTAAGTTGGGAACTGGGTAGAGAGACAAGTCTCATAGTGTTTTGGTAAATTTAGTTTGAAGTTGTTGACCCCTTGAACCTATTTCTTGGGATCTCCAGTCAGGTAGGTAGGGTTACCATCAAACTTCATCTTTCTTCATAGGCTTTTAAACCCATTCCTCATGATGATCTTTCTACTTAATCTCTTGCCAAACCTTTAGTGAATGGGTCAGCTAGGTTATCGACAGATTTGATAAAAGCTATCGTGAGTACTCTTGTTGAGATCAAGTTTCTAATGGTCTTATGTCGTCGTATTATTTGACGAGCTAAACCATTATACAACATACTTTGTTCCTGAGAGATAACTGATTGACTATCACAGTGTACACGTAATGCATGCACTGGTTTTTCCCAATTGGGAATATCTTCCAAATAATTATGAGGCCACTCTGCTTATTGAGAAGCAACTTTTGCAATGCACCCCCACGCTTTGAGATTTTTTTACAATAGTACCATACCTTTCCAAAGTTCATAAGGCATAGTGCTATTTAGCTTATTTGATATATTCTTGAATATATTATTCGTAGTAAGCAAAGTTTTCCCCCATATTGAGTGGGGTAACCTTGATTTTTGAAACATTGCATTCATCATTTCATTGAGAGTGCAGTTTCCAACTTGCACCTCTTCGAGCCCGTATTAGACTCGCAGCTCTTCGAGCCCGTATGCAAATCGCACCTCTTCGAGTTTGTATTCGACTCGCACCTCTTCGAGCCCGTGTGCGACTGGCACCTCTTCGAGCCCGTATGCCAGTCGTACCTATTCGAGCCTGTATTAGGTTCGCACCCTTTCAGATCTTTCCTTGGTTTGCACTCTTTCAGACCCATCCTTGTTTTGCACCCTTTTGGTCCGTCCTTGGTTTGCATCCTTTCGGACTCGTCCTTATTTTGCGCTCTTTCGGAGCCGTCCTTGGTTTGCACTCTTTCATACTTGTCCTTCGTTCGCACCCTTTCATACTTGTCCTCCGTTCGCACCCTTTCGGACCCGTCCTTGGTTTGCACCCTTTCGAACCGTCCTTGGTTTGCACCCTTTTGGACACGTCCTTGGTTTGGGCCCTTTCGGATCCGTCCTTGGTTTGGGTCCTTTCGGAGCCGTCCTTGGTTTGGGCCCTTTCAGAGCCGTCCTCGGTTCGTACCCTTTTGGATCCGTCCTTGGTTCGCACCCTTCTGGACCCGTCCTCGGTTCGCACCCTTTCAGATCCGTCTTAGGTTTGCATCTTTTCGGATCCATCCTAGGTTCACACCTTTTCGGACCCGTCCTAGGTTCGCATCTTTCCAGACCCGTCCTAGGTTTGCACCTTTCCGGACCCGTCCTAAGTTCGCACCTTTTCGGTCCCTTCCTATGATCGCACCTTTTTCCTAGGTTCGTACCTTTCTGGACCTGTTCTAGGTTCGTACCTTTCTGGACTCTTCCTAGGGGTGAATGAGTGTCTTTTGGCGAAAAATGGTAAAAATGTTTTAGAAACCGTTAAAACTCGAATCTGATTTAAAGCGGTAGCTTAGAAAGCGGATTTAAAGAATTAAGATTGTAGGGATCGATAAACCGGACCGAGATAAAACCAATTTTAAAACCATTAAGAATTAAGTAACACACGGAGTCGAGTCGAAAATCCTTCTTTAATTCTTTAAATCACCCGTAGTAAGACGGTTTACCGCGATTCAGAATCCCAGGATACAACCGCGATTTGTCTTTATTAAGCTTTACTCTTAACAAAGCTTATCGACCTTAATATTTGTGAATACTCCTGAGACTTTGGAACGGGGTATTTATTGGAACGTTTGAAGCTTTTATTGGTATTTATTTTTATCTCTTTATTCAATATCAAAAATAGGGGGCCTCTATTTATAGGAGACGAAGAGACATCATGTGAAAGGATGTGAGATTTGGCCAATGTACATTTTCACATGAAAGGACACACCCATTCGTTGCAACTTTTTAATTGGTGCCTATTCGGCCATCGGTTGCAATTGTTCGCTTGGTGACCTTTCATCTGTAAGCTACTTTACTCCTTAGTTCACTAAGCTTGAGTGTTAGCTGACCAGTCCACCCAACTAGGTTAGTACTCATTCAACTCATTGAACTTAGTTGAGCTGTCATTTTACTCACCTAGCTGAGCTAGCTAGTCTTTCTAGCTAGTTCAACTCACTTAGATGTCTTATTTCTCATTCAAATTAACTCCAATTTTAACATTTAAATATTCAAAGTTATAGTCCAAACTACAACCTATTCAATGTAATCATAATCCAGTAATTCCATGAAACAATCTTGCCGAAAACTCGCCGGAAAAATGAGCATAGGGTTTAATACTCCGAGAGGAGATTAAACCATCTTTGTCTTTCATGTT
>OVBE01003574.1:0-17225 GCA_900406425.1 Iberis pinnata
ATTTATAATATATATATATATATATATATTATTTATGTCATACAACGTAATTAACATATATTACATAAAAGTTTTTTTACTTAATATGTGATTCGATATAACTGAGATGCGATTAATATTTGTAGTATCCCGTCAATACAATAATATAAAATAAAGTTCACTTTATAACATGTTTGACATATGATTGAAAGTTACAGGATCTGTTATAATGGAATATAATAATTAACAAATAAATAATATTTTAATTAATAATTAAATATTATGAGTATCTTAAACGACATTAAAAATAGTTATCAAATATCGATGCAAATAAATAGAAATAACAATATAAAACTTTAATCAGAGGCGCCTAGATGACCGCAACGTCATAGACGGAAACCTACATATAATAAATATAAAAACACATAAACAAATTATCACTAAAACATTAAAAAATAATATATACATAAAATAAATAATACTTTATTTTGAATTCGTCGACGGAAAATCCAGGAGGATTTATCATGAGCTGAGTACAACGTGTTGAACCAATCGTATAAATGCCTACAATAATTTAAAAAATTTTAAATGATGATAATTAAACATAAATATTTGTTATTATTAGCAAATTTAAATAAAGAATTATATAAAAAAATATAAACAGTAATACCTCCAAAGAAATCGATAACATCCCATCGAGTAATACATAAAACATCAATACCATCAAAGATATCATAAGAGGACTTGAATTTAGCAGCAATCAATTCAGACAATTCGCACTTTATAGTAACACCACTGTATAATTGTAAACAATAAATAAATGTGCGGTATTAGTCTTAATAATAATATATATATATATATATATATATATATTAATACGAATATTAAGAAACCAATGTAACTATACATTTTATCTATTAAATCAAAAGTGAGTATTGATACTCACTAACCTCATCACCATCGTCTTCATCTATAGTAGCAGAATATGGTAACCGCACAGACCTAACAACACAATCTAAAACAAAATAAAAAAAATAAAACTAAATTAATAACAGAGACAATTTTACGTTTTGGAATACATAATATAAAATAAAATAATCGTGCACGAAAAATAAATTTTAAACCTTCAGATTCCATTATATCATCATCATTATCACCATCATCATATTCGTCATCAGAGATATCAAATTCGTAATCATCATCACCAACTGATAGTTCATAAGATTCATCATCAGAAGAACGATGAGAATCACATTGGCTATCAGTATCACCATCTTCAGATCCATTATCCATAGATAGATCATCAGTACTGAAATGAGACTTAGAAACTATTCGACTACTATTAGCGTTGGTAACTCGGCCAATAACCTCTGAAAATATGATACAACACAAAACCATCCAATAACACAACTATATAACAGGTAATAAATAAATAAAAAATGATTTAATATTTTAATACATATATATAAACACACCTACCGACTAAATAATTAGAAGAATAATTTGCATCCAGTATATCTTGATGATCAGCAAAAAAAATATAAGTTTTTGCAATCAAAAGAAAGACAATGAACTACTGTGTTATCATGAAAGAGAATCCTATAACGATGAGTAGTCGCTTTATTACAACCGACTTGTATGATTACCAAAAAATTCCGAACATTAATCCATAAACCAACACGAAGAACGTCAGAGAATTTAGCTCGAACATCACCATCCAATGAAGCTTGTATCTTTCGACCCTTTATAGAATAACAATAAGACAAATTTAAATTATGGTGTAAAAGATATAGCAATAACATACAAGAAATTATCAAGTATAATAATTAATTAATATATAAACACTACTTCATACCGTATAATCAACTAATATTAATTCCAAAGAAACGCAACCAGAAATTTTAGACTCAGTCCAAAGACGAAGAATTTTTGCGAGTATACGGCAATTGGTTTTATTAGGATTCAAAAAACGAATATCGGCATAACGATTGCTTGGAACAACCATCACTATCTTTAAAAATCAAATGTAGGTAAATCAATTAGAGATGATATTTCAGAATGAAGAGAATAATCATAACAACATACGCATTTAACATATATATATATATATATATATATATATAGATAAAATAAACACATTAACCCTAAAAAGATATTCCATATTTATTATAAATCGTAACAACATATATTATAGAATATTTACATATAATCAATATATACATATATATTTTTTTATTATGTATCATAAGCAATATACCCAAAATAAAAATTTATATCAATAATTTATATATATATATATATATATATATATCATATCATATATAGTGAGTTNGCATAAATTTTCCGAATCAAAATTATGTAATATATCGATTATCAAAACAGCATTGAATTATTATGGTAATAAAAATAAAAAGAAAAAAAGATTATGGATAATATCCATAATTTAAATATTATTGATTCTATATATATTATATATTATAACAACATATATTATAGAATATTTACCAACATATAACTTTATACATATATAGATATTAAAATAAAGATTTGTTACTTATATATCATAATTAGTATCGTCAAAATAAAATTTTTAAATATAATGTATATATGTTATCAAATAGTATAAAATAGTATAATGTCAAATTTATATTAAAATAATATAGTAATACAAAACCAAAATAATTTTCAATACGGTTTACAATTATATTTATTTGTTCTGATATACTACATATATAGATAAATATATAATATATTAGAGAGATAAATATTCGATTTATTATTTGAAAATGGATGCTATACAAATTCAAATAATGTCTTAATATATGATTTGAAAAGGGATTATATACAAATTCGAATAATATTTATATTGGTTACATATATATTTATTTTCTATTGATATATTTATATATTTATTATTTGTATAATCAATTTCACATGCATGTATCATAATTTTATGTATAAATATAATCATGATCAATGACCAAGGTATAATTATGATCGAAAATTGTATTTATTTATTGTGTTACATCGATCAACATAAATTAACAATTAACATAAATTATATCACACACGACTAAAACACATAATTCGTGAAACTTCGAAACAACAATGCCAATCACATCATGAAGCATAATGTATCAAATCGTCATAGATAATAATAAAATCTTTTATTTAAGAAACACAACCTGAAAGCCATCATAATACACCGAGCGATGAAAGATTCCAGAATCCAGTAATCTTGACCTAACCTAAAAATTAAAAAAAATTAAAAAACATAACAACAAACGAATATATCAAAAACGTTAGAAAACTAAAAAATAATAATCTAACGTGCAATAGAAACCGATGAGAAAGAATTACACTGTTGAAAGTGTAAAAATAAACAAACAACAAACTTATCGTATTAAATAATAACACAACAATCCAACACTAAATTTTCAGACGATATATTGTATTAATCAAAACCAAAATTACAAACGATATCTTGTATCAATGAATATGAAAATTAATATATTTAGATCAAAGAGATTAGCTAAGAAGAACCTTCTTGTGTACATTATCCTGTATTACCAAATATGTAAAATAATTTATCTAAATCAAAAAGATTAGTAAGAACCTCATTGTATAAAACATTTTGTATTCCTGAATATGCAAAATAATATATTTAAATTAAATCAAATAGATTAGGAAGAATACGAATATATAAAATAATATATTTGAATCATAGATATAAATACGAACCTTGTTATAGACGATATCTTGTATTCATGAACATGCTAAAAATATATATATTTAAATTAAATAGATGAAGAAGAACACTATTGTAGAAGATATTTTGTATTACCGAACATGGACAATAATATATTTAAATCAAAGAGATTGGTAAGAAGTCGGTGTATACCATATCTTGTATCCCTGAACATACAAATTAATACAAATAATTTATATAACAAAATCATTATAATTGAGTAAAAAATAAATAAGCAGATGAACACAAAGTTCAAACAAAAATTTAAGAAACCATAAGAATGAAAAATATATCATTAATAATTTATTTACCTTTTTTATTATATATCATGCGTATAACGTCTGAGATTATTGTAATATTATCAATATGTATTATTGCAGTATATAAACACAAAACTACATAAATTAGTTCACATCGATCAAACTCGAAGTTAATGAAAAACGAATTTAAAAATTCATACAAAGAAAATTCTACAAACAGAAAATATTGAAAAATACAAAAACACGATATTTATATACTAAAATCATTATAATTGACCAATAACAAATCAACAGATGAACACAAATTCCACACAAAACACAACAAACCATAAACATGAAAAATATATATAACAGAGAATTTCTTTACCTTTTTGATCACATATCGTGCTTATGACGTCCAAGATTATTGTAATCCGATCAATAGATCTCGTTGCAGTATATGAGCACAAAGATACATGAATTAGTTCACATCGATCAAAACCGAAGAGAATCAAAAACGAAATAAAAAATCAATACAAAAAATATAGAAACAAGAAAAACATTTAAAAATACAAAACTTATGACGAAAGTAACCTACATAATAGTTCGAAATATCCATAAATTAAACAATTCAAATTGTAATGCAAAAACAGTTAGGAATAAAGACCTCTAACGATCAAGTGACAGGATTATATTCTCCGTTAGTGATTGCATTACAACACAAATTGCTTTCACTCATGAAGAGTTCGACCAAAATTATGGCGGAAACAATTCAACCATAATAAAAAAACAATAAAGGCGAACGAAAAAAGAGAGATCAAAAACAAAAGCAAAAAAAAAAAAAACTAAAACGATGAATCATGTGAAAAAACTATATCGTGAGCAAGGTATTTATACACCTATGAAACCCTAAAAATTAGGTTAAACTAATTTTTTAGCAAGTTAGATAATATTATTATGTAAGATTTCCTTAACAAACATATATGAGTTAGATTAATAAAATAATTTTCTGCGATTTTCGTTAATTGCATAATGGTAATTTTAAAGTTTTCATTAATGACATAATGGTAATTTTAAAGTTTTCATCAATGGCATAATGGTAATTTTGAACGATTAGCGAGAGTTAACCACAGACTGACACGTCAGCTTTTTACTTCTCAATTAATGATATAGATTGGTTAATCACATATTTAAATGGCATTATTGGACACAAGTTATTGTAAATAATAAATTATTATTTTGTAACGAAAAATTAAAGATATATATATAAACCTTAAGAATTTGAACATTACCAAATAACATAGTCAAATATTTATATTTATTTATGATTAAATAAAATTTCTAAAACCAAAACAATATTAAATATATCATATCCAAACTTACAATTATTTTAATATATGTTGTTATCGTAAATAACTTATATCTCATAATTAATTAATTTGATAGTTGAAAAAAATTGTTATTATATCACAAATTCACTTAAAATTTTCTGATGCCCGCGCATGGCGCATGCTAGCCACCTAGTAATCAATAAATTATAGAAAAATTTACATATGGTATATTATGGTAAGCATAAGTAACATTGGTCAAATGGTTAACGGCTACGGCTAAATGGTTAACAATTCATTTATGCATTCTTTTTCATGATTCAAAATCTACATTGTTATAATTTTTTAAAAAAATATTTGACGGAGTTCAATTTAAAGATAACATCGACTAACTACTATATTCGATATAAAATATTGCAAAAGTTAAATAAACATTTTAAAATTTATTAAATACTTGTTAGTTGATATAAACATAAAAATATATTAAATGCGTGATACAGATCCACAACCTAGTGAATATAAAAGAAGTGGATTTTATCATTTTATTGTTGTTTTTGTCAATAAGTATTTATATTATATTGGAAGAAATTCATATGGAGTACATACAATATCAAATAAGAAAATTTACAAACTCATTTTAGGGTTAAAACATAGATTAGGAGCATGCTTTGGAAAATGAAAAGGCCACGAGCCTAGGTCTAACCTAAGCGGCCCCTCCCCCAGAATCTTCAAAGAGATCTCTTTCTTCGCTACTAAACCCTACCACCGAGCAACATCGTCTAAAGCAAAAGAAGCGCCAATAACGACAGCCACCCATCTGCTTCACACCGTTGACGAACAGAAAAAGAGGCGATCTAAAAGAAAATATGTCATGCCACGATGTAGCAAGTCCAGCACATCACTCCAACTCCAACTCCAATCATGGGAAATACAAGCAAAGCAAAGTCCTTACCAAAAACTTAATTTAGGAATCAATGACTATACATATTCAACTTCGAATTAAATTTTTTGAGACCACCATTCTAGTGGTAACTCGAAAAAAAGGGCGGCATCCCCGTAGAAGATAAATTGCTTAAAGTAAAACATCTTGAGTTCTCGACCGATCCAAAAGGGAGACATTAAACCTACAGATCTCTTGACCACGCCAATACCAAGCATTCCAAATACATTCAACCAAAACCATTAATTTAGGAAAACTTGAAAAACAAACTTCAAACTAAGGGGAGTAGAATCCCGAACCGAAAGCTCCATCTTCAATTAAAGACAGGATATGATCAAAGAGGAGAAACTTAGCCCAAATTAAGAAAGCAAACAAGACAAAACCAAAAACAACTAAAGAATAATCTTTAACCGAAGCATGACCGATGGGATATAAACTCCACCTCCAACCAAGATCAGACAAACATAAACATCCACTGCTCATACAGAGAACCAATCAAAATCCACATTTTTCAAAATTAGAACCAGAAGAAAGGTTTGGATAACAGAGCAAAAATGAAAGGCATGGTAGAGAGAAAGGAAATGAGAAGAAAGGCCAATAGAACAAGGACCATAAGAACAGGAAAGAGACGAGATCCAAAGCATTGCTTGGAGAAGAGACGCTTATAGTCAGAGCCATCACCGAAACCAGTGAAAGAAACTCGACTACAACTTCTCAAGCAACAGAAAAAGCTTAGTTCTATGACTTTCCATGGCAATCAACCACCATAAATCGCTTCAAAAACCTACCCAAATAAGCTGTAAGACAACTAAAAATTGAAAACCTATACATAGAGAAGAAAGGAGGGCTGGTGTCGAGGTTGTTGGTGTAGGGACCGTGAAACCTGATTTAGTTATAAACCAAGTTTAAAACGTTTAACAATCTTAAACCGAACGGAGTCGAGTCGAAACTCTTTCCTTAATTCAAAAAATTGCCCGTAATAAGACGGTTTACCACAATTTAAGAATCTCAGGATACAACTTATCCACGTCCTTATTAAGCCTTACTCTTAATAAAGCATATCGACCTTAGTCTTTATGAATANTAACACGTCCTTATTAAGCCTTACTCTTAATAAAGCATATCGACCTTAGTCTTTATGAATACTCCCGAGACTTTGGAAACGGGGTATTATTGGAACAACTTTTGAAGATTTTTATTTTAAGTGTTTATTTTATTTCTTTATACAAAACCGAAAAGCACTTGTTTTTTATTTTAAGTGTTTATTTTATCTCTTTATACAAAACCGAAAACCACTTGTTTTCTGATTTTTTGAGAAAAAATCGGATGGAGAGAATGAAATGAAGGTGGCCTTATTTATAGTGGCCGAAGGGATGCAATTTGGGCCGAACGGGTGCATCTTGGCCGAACAGACTCGACTGTCTGAGCCGAACGGGTGCGAGTGGCCGAACCGGCGCGAGTAGAGCTGGGCCGAGGAGCTGGCCCGAGAGCTAGAAAACACGCTTGAGCCGAGAGCTAATTGGGCCGAGCCTTAATAAAAATTTATCCCAAAAGATAAGGCCTGAGACCCGAGGCCTACGCCGTGTCGTGCTGTGCCGAGCTGAGCCGGCCGGTGGCGCGCGCGTGGTTCTCCTCTCTCGTATCCCTTTGTTAGTCACTTGTAAACCTTACATGAGTAATCTCTATATATACCACTTGAAAAATGTTTTCCCAAGCAATGTGGGACAAATTAACTTTTGTCAAGTTGTTGACTTTTAGTGTGTTCAAGTTGCACACTTTGACCTCACATTTCTCATTCAATATAACTCCAAATTTAGCATTCAGATATTGAAAGTTATAGTACAAACTACAACCTATTAAATGAAACCATAATCCGGCGATTTCGGACAACGGCCTTGCCGAAAAACTCGCCGGAAAAATGACAAAAGTCACTTATCATTATTTGAGTTCCAACAATCCCCATATGAAAAAAATAATCCTAAAACATATGAAAACTCTAGATACTCAAAAAATAGACTGACTAGATTCCCTAAGAAGCTAGACAGACGGACTTTTCGAGAGTATTGCAAAAAATCACTGCATCTGAGTTGGTGTCATACGCCTTGAACCAGTCATAGTTAAGACATGTCGGATTTACTCGGCCAGGGAGTGAACGCGATGTCTTGAACCCCCCCCCCCTGAGCTTTGGTGTAAACCTAGACAACATGTATAACACAGTTTCATTTTCTCATATAGACTAAGTTTTCTATTGTGTTCATTTTGGCCCTGAACAAACCTCGTATCATGAGTGACTTGGAGAGATAGCCTTTCCTTCTCCCTCCTAGAACCGGCCTTGTTAACACTCATTTAGATGATCTGCCAATAACTTTTGCAAAAGTATCATGTAATACTCATCTGAGAAAGTTATGGAATCATTAAAAGCTTTAAGCTTAACCTTTTTACTAACAGGATTTACAATGTTTCATCATCAAACTTTTGAAGTTGGGAAATGGGTAGAGAGACAAGTCTAACAGTGTTTGGATAGATTTAGTTTGAATTTGTTGTCCCCTTGAACCTATTTCTTGGGATCGCCAGTCAGTTAGGTAGGGTTACGATCAAACTTCATCTTTTGTCATAGGCTTTTAAACTCATTCCTCGTGATGATCTTTCTACTTGATCTCTTGCCAAACCTTTAGTGAACAGATCAACTAGGTTATCGGCAGATTTGATAAATGCTATCGTGAGTACTCCAGTTGAGATCAAGTTTCTAATGGTCTTATGTCGTCGTCTTATGTGACAAGATTTTCCATTATACAACATACTTCATGCCCGAGAGATAGCTGATTGACTATCACAGTGTACACGTAATGCAGGCACGGGTTTTTCCCACATGGGAATATCTTCGAAGAAATTTTTAAGCCATTCAGCTTCTTGAGCTGCCTTATCAAGAGCTATGAACTCGGATTCCATAGTTGACTTTGTGATTAAAGTTTGTTTAGAAGATTTCCAGGATACTGCAGCACCAGCTAAGGTAAATATATATCCACTCGTGGATTTCTAGTTTTTGGAATCTGCTATCCAGTTAGCATCACTATATCCTTCTAGAACTCATGGTTCTTTACCATAATGTAAACCATATTTTTTAGTATAACGTAAGTAATCTGATACTCTAGTTATAGCTTTCCAATGTTTATATCATGGATTACTGGTATAGCGGCTTAGTACATTCACTACATGCGCTAGGTCAGGTCTAGTACAATTTGTTAAGTACATTAGACTCCCGATTACTCGAGCATATTCCACTTGGTCCACTGCATTTCCTGAGTTTTTAGTCAAGTGAATATTTGGTTCTACCAGAGTTTTTGCATTGTTACTTGAATATTCTTTGAATTTTTCAAGTATCCTTTGAGCATAATGCGATTGTGATAAAATTATTCCTTCGGAATTTTGATGGATTTTAATCCCGAGAATGACCTGCCAAACCCATGTATTTCATATCGAAGTGTCGACTAAGAAGACCCTTATTTTGATTAGTCATGTCTTTATTGCTGCCGATAATGAGCATGTCAGCAACATATAATCCCAACAAATCATATCCGTGTGGAGTACTTTTGATATATATGCATTTATCACATTCGTTTACGTAAACCCATTTGACATCATTATATGGTCAAATTTTTCATGCCATTTTTTAGAGCTTGCTTGAGTCCGTATAACGACTTTACAAGTCTACAGACTTTGTGCTCTTGTCCCGGAATGACAAAACCTTCAGGTTGCTTCATATAAATTTCCTCTTCTAAATCTCCATTTAAGAAGGCTGTTTTTACATCCATCTGATGAATTTCGAGGCCTCGTAAAGCCGCGATTGCAACCAAGGTTCGAATAGATATTATTCTTGTTACCGGAGAATAAGTGTCAAAGAAATCCAAACCTTCGTTTTGGCGGAATCCTTGCACTACAAGTCGTGCCTTATACTTTTCGATGGTGTTATCGGGTTTTCGTTTTGTCTTGAAAATCCATTTACACCCTAGTGCTTTAGACCCTTNAAAAGATTTTTCCTTGAGAGCTCTTTTGCTTCGCCGAGGTTCAACTTCTACTTGTGGAGAATTTCCAGAAGTGCTTGCCTCGTTTGTTATAGAATCCGCTTCTCTTTGTTAAATTTTCCATTTTGGACGTTGGTTTTCCTTACAAGGAAAAATGTTCTCAAAGAAAGAAGCATTTCGTGATTCGATGACTGTATTGACATGAATATCAGGTATATCTGATTTATGAACCAGAAATCTATAATAACTACTATTGTGTGCATAGCAAATAAAAATACAATCAACGGTTTTAGGTCCAACAGTGACCTTTTTAGGAGGTGGTACAGCAACCTTTGAAAGGCACCCCCACACTTTGAGGTATTTGTACGATGGTACATGACCTGTCCAAAGCTCATAAGGCGTTGTGCTATATTTCTTATTTGGTATCTTGTTCAAAATAGTATTTGTAGTAAGCAGAGCTTCCCCTCCACATTGACTAGGGTAACCCAAGTTCTTGCAACATAGCATTCATCATCTCTTTGAGAGTGCGGTTTTTACGTTCTGCATTCCCGTTAGATTCAGGGGAGTAAGGAGCGGTGGTTTGATGTATGATCCCATGTTCTTTGCAGAAATCATTAAAATGACCATCATACTCGCCTCCTATATCACTTCTTACTACTTTGATAGTTTTACCAAGTTGATTCTCAACTTCAAGTTTATACTCTTTAAATTTTGACAAGACTTCGTCTTTGCTATATAATATGTAGACATAATAATATCTTGTGCTATCATCGATGAATGTCACAAAATACTTTTTACCGCTTCAAATTTGTATATATTTCAGATCACATAAATCTGTATGAATTAAACCCAAAGGTTCGGTAATTCTTTGAACTTTAGGAGATGGAGTTTTTGTGAGTTTGGTTTGTACACAAACTTCACATTTGTCTTTATTTACTTTGCATTTGGGAATTAAGTTTAGACTTATTAATATTTGTATAGATTTGTAATTAACATTTCCTAATCTTTCATGCCAAGTATTGAAAGACTCAACCAAATAAGCAATAGACTTTTCATTAACTTTATCATCAATTACAATGTTAGTTATTTCAAGCTTGTCAGGACGAAGGACTGTCATTACACACATTTTGACAAGTCCTCCTTTTACAAATCTCTTTCCCAAATACACCCCATTTTTCCTAAGTACTAGCTTGTCAGCTTCAAAGCTTGTTCCGAATCCAGCTTTACTCAGTAGAGTTCCCGAAACAAGGTTCTTCCTTACGTCCGGGACGTGTTTGACATTGCTTAGTGTAAGCTCACGTCCTGAAGTCAGCTTCAGAACCACTTTGTCGCGATCTTCAATCTTTGAGCGAGTTGTGTTTCCCATGAACAGTTGCTCCTCAGTCTTGTTCTTCTGATAAGTGGTGAACATTTCCTTATCAGCGCAGATGTGGGTGGTTGCACCAGTGTCATACCACCATTCTTTTGGGTTGTCATCAACCATGTTGACTTCAGAGACAACCGCGCACATGTCTGCTTTAGTAAGATAAACTTGAGATTTATCTTTAGCTTTAGGAGCACTTCGACACATATCTGCTTTGTGTCCTTGTTTTCCACAGTTGTGGCATTTCCCTTTAAACTTCTGGTTTTTACCATTTTTCTTGAAGTTCGTTGAGGGAGTTGGTTTGAGGTACTTATGTTTCCCTTTACTCTTTTTCTTAACCTCATCCACATAAACCTTATGTTGCTCAGAATCAGCAAAGTTGTTACAGTGTCGCTCTTCCATTCGAAGTCGCATTATGACATCTGAGAGCGACATCAGCTTCTTCTTGTGCTTCAAGTAGCTCTTGAAGCTCAGCCAGCTTGGGGGAAGCTTCTATATGAAGCAGTTGACCGGGAATATTTCATCGATCATCATACCTTCAGCTGCAATCTCATGACAGATGAGACTCAGTGCGTCGACTTGTTCCATGATGGGTTTTGAGTCCACCATCTTAAAGTCCAGAAACTTTGCGACGAGAAATTTCTGACAACCAGAATCGTCATATTTGTATTTTTTATCTAAGGCCATCCATATTTCCTTAGAGGTATGTGCTTCCTGACTGTACACTTTGTACAGCGGATCAATGAGGCGGCCTAAGATCCAGCCTCGACAGACGAAGTCATGATGCTTCTAGGCATCAGCACCTTTTTGGACGTAGACATCAGTATTCCCAAGAGGAACGATCGGTGGATCGATCGTTAGGAATTTATTAGCATGCAGATTTCTCAGGTAGAAGAGCATCTTTTTTTGCCACGTCTTAAAGTTGGTTCCATCGAATTTCGCAGGCAGTAGCCCTTGTGCCATTGCCATAGTAGCAGGCATTCCGACGAAAGCATCTTTCAAAGGCGAAGTCTTGACCTTATCGGTAGACTCCTCAATATGTCCATCAGTATGGACAGTTTTAGTATTCTCGGTCATCATCTGTGAACAGAAACCAAAAACTAGCAGTAATATATCGCGGAAACATATTTTAAATGATCGCAAACCGATATAAACGTTTTAAACGGTTAAAACTGAAATCTGATATAAAGCGGTAGCTATAGAGCGGATTTTTTAAAATTAAGATTGTAGGGACCGTAAAACCGGATTTATTTATAAACCAAGTTTACAACGTTTAACAATCTTAAACCGAACAGAGTCGAGTCAAAACTCTTTCCTTAATTCTAAAAATTGCCCGTAGTAAGACGGTTTACCGCAATTTAAGAATCCCAGGATACAACCGTTCCACGTCTTTATTAAGCATTACTCTTAATAAAGCCTATAGACCTTAGTATTTATGAATATTCCCGAGACTTTGGAAACGGGGTATTATTGGAACAACTTTTGAAGATTTTTATTTTAAGTGTTTATATCATCTCTTTATACAAAACCGAAAACCACTTGTTTTCTGATTTTTTGAGAGAAAATCGGATGGAGAGGATGAAATGAGGGTGTCCTTATTTATAGTTGCTGAAGGGATGCGATTTTGGCCGAACGGGTGCATCTTGGCCGAACAGACGCGACTGTCTGAGCCGAACGGGCGCGAGTGGAGCTGGACCGAGAGCTAGCTGGCTGGGACCAAGCTGAGACGAGCTGGTCCGAGCCTTAATGAAAATTTATCCCAAAATATTAGGCCCGAGACATTCGACCCAACGGCCCGCATCGTGCCGTGCTGAGCCAGCGGCAGCAGCGGCTCGCGCGCTTGTGGTTCTCCTCTCTTACTTCCACCATGCATAGTATCCCTTTGCTACTCACTTGTAAACCTTACATGAGTAATCTCTATATATACCACTTGAAAATTGTTTTCCCAAGCAATGTGGGACAAATTAATTTTTGTCAATTTGTTGACTTTTAGTGTGTTCAAGTTTCACATTTTGACCTCACATTTCTCATTCAATATAACTCCAAATTTAGCATTTGAATATTCAAAGTTATAGTACAAACTACAACCTATTCAATGCAACCATAATCCGGCGATTCCGAGCAACGATATTGTCGGAAAATTCGCCGGAAAAGTGACAATCACTTGTTATTATTTGAGTTCCAAGAGTTGGAGCCGTCTAACGTCATTTTCAGACGAAAAATATTTCAACATGACAGTTTGGATCAGATAGCAACGTGCATGTCATTTTCAGATGAAAAAGTTTTTTTTTCTTTAATTGGATAGATCCATCCAACCCAACTGAAATTGGATCAATTAACCAAAAAACTAAAAGTGATTTCAGTTTATCCAACCCAACCAAATTTTTTTCACTGTTTAGTTCATCGACGTTTCTCAGTTTCCGATATCCATGGCCATGCTCTTGTACTGTCTCCGGCGAGTGCTTTTTGCCGTACCTTCCTGTCTCCAACGATCCTTCTCTCTTTCTCTTACCTCTGATTTCTCTTTTGTGGCGTTGCTGTTACCGAGATTCGCATTGAGACAATCGGCGAAATTTGGACAATCTCCAAGAAGATTGTTTTCGACGACTCAATATTAGTACGATCCATACACTGAAAAAGATTCCTTCACGCCAGATGATGAAGGATGTGATTTTAATCATTGGATAATAACAATTAAATTTCCAAAGGAAAATTCTCCATCCAGAGATGAAATGATTTTGATTTTTGAGCAGACTTGTGCTGAAGGGCTTGATATAAGGTTTGAATTTTCTGAAATTTTTGTAACTTTATCTTGCAAGGTTCCAGCTTTATAATTTTGAAACCGAATACACATCAAATTCACTATTGTTGTTTTCAGTTTGGATGAAGCTAAGAAAAGAATTTATGCCATATGCACGACAAGTTATCAAGCAACAATGACAATAAGAGAAGTAGAAAAATTTAGAGGTATGATTAAAAGTTTTTGTTTCATTTGATCCTTACAAATGTAATATGTTGACACTTTTGGAGTTCTTTTTGCTTGTGTTTTGTGAATAGATTTGTCTCAGATTCAATACATAGTTTCTAATTCTTATGTTGACGTAGAGAATAAAGTGTATGGAGGTAAGCTGTTATATTCTAGATTCATCTTATTGTGGGAAAAGTAAGGTAAACTCGCTGGAATTACTAGGATAACTAGGTTTAACTATGTTTAAATAGGGTTAACTAGGTTTAATTAGGTTTAACTATATTTAAGTACGAGCATATAAATTTGATTTACTAAGTTTAACTAGGACTTACTACTTGAAGGTACAAGGATGCAGAAGATGAGGCTGCTAAGACCAATGAGGCGGAAGAAAAAGCTGATATTACAGAGGTTATAATGCCTAATGTGGCGGCTGCTAAAGCGGAAGAGAATACTGCTATTGCGAAGGATGGAGAAGAAATTGTTGCAGCAAAGGTGGTGGCGGAGCCTAATGTGGATATGGAGGTTGAAAAATAAGTATAACTAGATTTAACTATGGTATAACTAACCGAAAAGTTGCTACATGCTCCACCAAATAAGTATAACTAGTGATAACTAGGTGTAACTATTTTTAACTCATCAAATATTTGTACATAGTTATACCAAAGAATCATGTTATTCTCTATCGATATTTTTTATGAATTTAAATTTTTTTAGAAAAATTTAAAAATAATTTATGAATTTTTAAGAGTTCTAAATAGTAAATATAAGTATTTAGATATTAATTAGTTTTAAAATTATTTGAAATATTAGTTTTTGAAATTTTGTTAATTATTTTGGAAAATTTTAAAACTTATAGATTATTTTTAGATTTTTCATAAGAAAAATTTGTATTTTATTTAAAAATATGATTTTTCCCTAAATGAAAAATAACCAGAAAGGTATAAAATCGGTAAATGATTGATAGTTTAAGTTTTAAAGTAGGTTCGGATTTTGTTGTTAAAATATATGAAATAAAAACATTTTTCTAAAAAAATATTTTTTATTTAATTATTTGGGAAAATTTAAAATGACCGGACATATGTAAAATTGGTAAATAATTGTTATTTTTTAGAAAGACAGGATTTTCATTTAAATGATGAGCGTAGATTTTAAATTATCCATATCATTTGGTATATATAAGATTTGGTATAACTAGAATAACTAGGATTAACTAGCCGACAAAGCTGACATGTGCGCCGTCAAAAAAGAATAACTAAGATTAACTAGCCGACATAGCTGACACATGCGCCGCCAAAAAAGAATAACTAGGAATAACTCGATTTAACTCTTCATATATTTCTATATAGTTCTACATAGTTATTTTTGGGACCTAAAACTGTAAAATTAGTTAAACCATAGTTTTAATTAAAATTTTCTAGTTATACTACATGGAATATAAAATCAAAATACATTTAACATGTTCTTATATAAAAAATATTTTCAAAAATATATTAGATACATCATTTTGGTAATTCAAGTACTTATTTTTTAAAACAATGCCCAGTAGTATAAGGTTTTTGATGCAAAAGTTGAGTTGAATATAACTAATTAAAAAAAATATTACACAACACTAAAATGACACTGACATGAGTTATAACCAAATTTTGATGTAGATTCGATATTGTACAACAAATCTAATAATTTTTTTTACAATAATTGAATTTTTCACATTTTTGTAGATTAAGTCACTAATTTTCCAAAAATATATGAAGTTGTGGGTGAATGAAGATAGTTACATGAGTAAAGAGATTCATTTCAAGTAATCACATATACAATCGATCGAATTAAATGATAAAATTCATCAAGTGACTAAATCGAGTCTCTTTCTTAGGCCTAATGCACCAATATTATGGTTTAGTCTAATTAAAGACCAAATGTTTTCACCAATCAATCTTTAGACGAGCCCATTTTAAATTCAAGTTCAACCAAAAGGACGTGTATTCTTTTTTAGTTAGTACCAGAGAGACTTAGTCTTTTATTATTTCACTAACTTGATGAGCAATGTTTTCTCAACAGAATTGTAAATCAGAGTGTTACCTTCTGGGCTATTTACTTCCTCTTTGTGCAAGAACATGTTCAAATGGCAAAAGAAATATCTTTGACTAAAAACGTTTGTCTCCGATTGAAATTTTTTTTTTTAAAGTATAGCTAAGAAATAAAAGCAAGTTGTCTCATAAAGCATATGTTTTTGATACCATTTTTTTTAGATAGAAGCAAACGAAAGTAAAGAACAAATCAAAATAAGTTTGTGAACCTGTTTTTATTAATTCCATTATTAGTATAATCAACAATGCAAGACAAAACCAGATTAGTTAATGTGAAGCCACATTTCCATTTCATCATTGTGTCCGGTAAAAAGAGCATATAATTTCTATCTAATCTAACTTAACATTAGATCATCCATGCAACCATAAATGAAAACTTCAGTTTCTCAAATATCTTCATATAACTTATATAACGTAGTGAAATAAAACTTAAAAAAAAATTTAAGGGAAAAGAATGATAAGTTGAAACTTGAAAGAGATGATAACAAACATTCATTCTCTCTCTCCCTCTCCCCCTTCCCCCTTCCCCCTATCTCTCTCTCTCCCTCTCCCTC
>OVBE01003575.1:0-26420 GCA_900406425.1 Iberis pinnata
ATCGAGAATACAAGCACGAAGCATATCCTCGATGGTTCGGATTGTACGCTCCGTCTACGAGTGGTAAATGTCTCTCCCATTACCGACTTCATTTAGTCGTTATTAAATAATTTCCCGTTTTATCGAATAGAACTTGCTTTGCTTAATATATTCCGGTTTCTATTCGATTCGAATTTCCCGGATTTCGGTTTATTAATTAGACGTAAACATAATTTATTTCCATTAATCATTATGATTACATTAAANTGTTTTTGGTCATTATTTAAGTCAAATTTGATCTTTTAAAATATTTTACTTTTTCATGATGTTTTTTTTTTTGATACTTTATTTATTAGTTATTTTTCATATTTAACTCATTAAATTTTCTATTTAATAATATATGAAAAACAAAAATAAAATATGGTCGTTTTCTAAAATGTTTGACATGTGTCATAATCTGAGTTAAGTTTGACACGTTTCACAATCTGGTGAGTTATAATTTTGACATGTTCTCCTTTATATATAAGATAATTTATATATGGCCTAATTGGTAACAACTGTAACTGAGCTTTTGTTGTAGACTTTTGGTTGCGGAGATTATGGCTGCAACGACTACGAATTTTTTAAATGATGACAATAAAAATCTAATTGGTAACCAAAATTGCAAAAATTGTGACTGTTACTTTCAATAATAAAAATATTTTTTGAAATAATATTATGTCATATTTATAATTATAAATCAAAATTTTACACACTATAATATTATGTATGTTTAAATTATCAACTTTTTATTTATTTCAAAACTAAAACTATATATAATTTATTCAAGGAAATAACAAACAAAATTATTCAAGGAAAAATCACAAAACTATTGAACATAATTCAAATTATCCACTAAATAAAATATTTATCGTTGAGTAGCCCACTGTCTGAAATATTATTTTATTTATATTCAAATAATTACTAAATATTATTTTTTATTTTATTTTATTTATAATTTATTCAATTAATATGATATAAATATAAGATAAAGTTAATAATTGATAATTTATAAAATGGATCTTAAAAGAATGAAAATAAAATGAGAACTATTTAGGAACTACTTTTTATATTATGGAAATATATAAAAATTTGTAATCAAGATTAAAAAATTGGTGAAAAGATGAAAGAGACATTTAATTTTTTAAGGTTACAAAATTTAAGCTTAGCAAAAGTTAGCCATTAGAAAGAAAGAAGGCAAAAAGGTTGGCTTTTGTACCTTTTAAAACATGAAAGGTTAAAAAGCTTGATTGGGTAAATTTTGGCTACAAGGACTTGTAAATATTCTCCAAGCAAAAAAATTGGCTACCAATTACCCACATAATATGGAAAAATAGAATTACATAGAATCAATTTTCGATAAAGAAAAAATTGTAGATATAGGGCCTGATTGGTAAGGATTGTGACTGTAGACTTTTGCTCTAAACTTTTGCCTGCAAAGATTTCGGTTGTAAGAATTGTGACTTTTATTTTAAATAAATATAAAAGTTTGATTGATACCTAAAACTATGGACACTGTGACTGTTTAAATATATCTAAAAATTGCAACAAAAAATGGATATTATTTTTAGATTTATAATAGGTAATAAAAATGTAAAAAATACTTAAGAAGTTAATTAATAGAAAATTTTAAAGTAAAAAATGTTGGGCGATGATATATATTTTTCTTAATCTAAATATTAGGATAGCTTTTGTTAATTTCTAAAATTTAAACAAATATAACTTTCATTGTAGAAAACAAAAACTAAAATTAGTAAAATTGAATGTATAAACTGTATTTATGTATCAATACGGAAAAATAAAATAATATAATATCATAAAATATAGTATAATAAAAACTAAAAAGTTACAAAACGAATATAATAAGCTCACATTAAATAAAATATATATTTTTAAATCATATGTTCTAGATTTATTTAGATGATAAAAAGTAGAAAAAATATTATCTTTTATGTATACATAAAATAAATTAATTAAAAAATCAAACTAAATAAATATATGGAAATGTTAGTTTTTCTATCTAAATTATAACATACTTTTTATTATTATCATTTTGTATATAGTAATTTTATTAATTTTTAAATTTACAAAATACAACTTTCATTGAATATAAAACTAACCAAAATTGTTGCAAAAAAAAAGAAAAACTAAAATAATAAGAATTTATAATTCATACAAAATGGATTTAAAAATAATGAAAATAAAATGAAGGTTATTAATAAACTTTTCATTTTCTATTTTGAATTGTATATAACTATTTATAGTAGTATAAGATATTTTTGGAAAAAGAAAGAGAAATGAAAATTTTATTATATAAAAAAGTAATTTAAAAGTCTGGTATATATGGGGACTGATTGGTAACGACTGTTACTGTTGACTTTTGTTGTCGACTTTTGGCTGCAGAGATTTTGGCTATAACATCTGTGACTTTTTTTAAAAATGATAATAAAAGTCTGATTGGTAACCAAAACTGTAAAAGTTGTAATTATTATGTTTAATATAGAAAAATATTTGCTAAAATATTATTATGTCATATTTATAATTATAATGACAAAAAAAAAAAATTACACACTATTCCTTTTTCATATATGGTCAAAATTATTAACTTTTTATTGATTTTAAAATTTAGAATTATATATAATTTATTCAAGGGGAAAATATTGAATACACCAGATTTCTAATATCGAATATAATTCGAATTTTTATTGGGATATTATTTCCTTGATGGAATAAACCAGCGTGACAAATAGTTTTGGAAATGTCAAACAACGAAATTGTCATTAATTATCTACAACGAGCAATCGAAACTGAAAGAAGACTGACTTTTTTTCAGACTATAGTTTTATTTAGTTATGCTAGAAATTTTATTTCTTAGAATAAATTTTATTATCTTTTAATATTTTTTTTTAATAAGTGGGATTATTTTATATCATATTTAAATTTTTTTATTTTAGATTTTTTATCTTTTTATTTGTAATTTATTATTTACTATGATATAAGTATAAGATACAAACTTATAATTTATAAATGGATCTTAGAGGAATGAAAATAAAATGAAGATTATTTGTAAACTACGTTTTGTTTTATTGAACTTAATATAAATTTATAATTAAATTTTACATAATTTGGTGAAAAGAACATTTAATTGTTTAAAGTTAAAAAATAATAATTTAATCTTACCAAAAGCTAGCTATTGATTGCTTTTAAAAAGAAAAAGTTGGTTTGTATGGCTTTTATTACAAAAAAATAAAAAAATTGATTGGTAAAATATGGCTTTAGAGGTTTATAAATATTTTCAAAGCCAAAAAATCACTATCAATCATATTCGTAATTATAGAAAAACTAGGAGTTAAAAGTCTGATTAGAAAAATATAAAATTATTGTACCGTCCTCACATTTCAACTCCAATCACCCTGTAGACTTTTAATTTCTTGTTTTAAATTTAGATATAAAAATTGTTTGAACTCGTTGCTTATAAGTAAAAGTGTAAATTTTTAAGAATTAATTTTCGCAGCTGACTACCATTTGTAAAAATGTATATACTTCCAAAACGTCTGGAACGACCTTCATTTGAAAGACACTTAATTAGTAGTTGAGCTAATCATGATTAATTAACTTTCTCGTCAACAATACTTCCTCTATATCGGTGTGATTGATATTTTAGACATTTTTTTTATATAAAAATAATTTATTTTTTTTTATTTTTCTATATATATTTCATTAATTAGTTACAAAGTTCCATAAATATTAAATAAAAATATTTAAAATTTTTGAATTCTATTAGTTAATATACATGAAAATATGTATAATTTATTAAATTAAAATATTTAATAATTAAAGTTAATTATTTTTTAAAAATGTGTGAGATTTCTAAAACATCAAATAAATTAATAGGGAAGGAGCATACACTAAAGCATCATTATTAATTGGGAAAATTGCCGAAAAACTCTCAAGTTACTGGAAAATGCCGAAAAAACTATCACGTGGTCCAAAAAAAACTTGATTAATGTTAAATTTTCTAAATTAATATCTAACTATGGTTGACTGGAACAAATTAGATCCAACGTTAGTCAAACTTAACGGATTGTTAAGTTTGACCAACATGAGGTCTATTTTGGCTTCACGAACCAAAACTCGGTATTTATTTGGTCAAACATAAAAAGTTGAATATTTTTTGGCCTTGTATATATATATATATATATATATATATATTTATTTTGAGAAATTAGTCTATTATGATTCTTTTATTCATGTTTGTGAAAATAAAAATTTGATAGTTTCTTTATTTTAGTTACTAAAATATTCGTAACTGAATTTTTATTATTATTAATATATATGACATATAATTTTTTTATAATTTATCATATTATAAAATTATTTACTAGTTAATTGGATAAGAGATTTATATTAATTTTAAAAATAGTTAATTAAGATACTTTAATTTATGTTTGTGATACTATAATTTTGGTAATTAGATTGTTATAGTTAATTTTATATTAAGATTAAATATAATTAAATTTAAAACATAGTTAAAATACTATAATTTTATATAATTAAATAAAATAATTAGGGTTATTTTATTAATATGATTTTTTGTATAATTGAGAAAAATATTAAGTTTATTTTACTAATTAGAGTATAATTTTTTATATAATTAGCTACTAAATAATCGTATATATGATACATTATGCGAAAAAACTATAATACTAAAATATTCATAATAAAATTTCTAGTTATGAAAATTTTAGTAACTAAAATAAACTAATTACCAAAACTTTAATATAAAAAATATGAACAAAAATATCTTAATAAAATATTTTTCTCAAAATAATATAAATATTTTAACTAATTAACTAGAAAATAATCTTACAATATGATAATGATGTGAAAGTTATATTCTCTAATATATTAATAAAAAAGTTTCAATTACGAATATTTTAGTAATTAAGATAAACTAACTACCAGTCTTTTATTTTCACAAACATGAACAAAAGTGTCATAATTAAATAATTTCAAAATAAATGTAAATATAAACATGACCAAAAAAATCTTCAACTTTTTATGTTTGGCCAAATAAATACCAGTTTTTGATTCGTGGAGTCAAAATAGACCTCACGTTGGTCAAACTTAACAATCTATTAATTTTGACTAACGTTGGGTCTAATTTGTCCCAGTCAATTTTAGTTAGATATTAATTTGCTAAGTCAACATTAATTCAAGTTTTTTTGGACCACGTGATAATTGGAGTTTTTTTCGGTGTTTTCCATTAACTTGAAGGTTTTTTCTGCAATTTTCCCATTATTAATTAGTATTCCCTTCTTTTTTAAAATATTGTCGTTTTAGTTATCATTCTTTGCTGCAAAAAAAATATTGTTTTAAGTTTTCAATGCATAAATTTAATGAGTTTGACTTTTCTTACCAATAGAATAATTATTTTTTTTTCTATTGGTTGATTTAAAATATTTAATATTAATTTTTGTAGAAAACATAAATTTTTTAATTTGTGTGAATAATCTAAAATGATAATTTTTTTCAAAAAAAAAAGGGAATATACACTTATATATATATACACACGTTATGGAGAACAGAAAAGCAAATTTATTACTCTTCCTTTAAGATATTATCTTGCTTTTCTGTCCGAAAGAGACAAAAATTGATTCTGTTGTTGTACTCCATAATTAACTCTCACACGCACGAACGAATGTGCACACGTGCAGTATATGTATGTGTGTGTAGTAAAGCCACACGAGCGCTTCAAAAATGTTTTTGGAGTTTCCAAGATTGTCTGTGGAGTCTGTGGGGCCTACAGTCATCAAACCCTCCACTCGCACGAGCGGGACTTCTTTTGCATGCATCCACACTGCACGTACCCCACCCAGCGAGATATATTGTAACCAAACAAAGGCCCTATATAGTAACAGCTGAACTGTTGAATTTTAGAGGAATGTGAGGAAATTTGGTGTGGAAAATAAAAATAAAAATAAAAATAAAAAATACATTACAGCAATTGAACATATCTTGAGGAATTTATAGATAGAAGTATTTCATTTTTCTATTTGTGCCATATGTTAATATATTTTTTGAGTCAATTTATACCATATACATATATTTGAGTCAAAATTTCATAAAATTACCATTTCATAATTTTAACAAGCATTTAAACAAAAACAAAACAATACAAGAAACATCTTATATATATAATTATAAGATTATAATGATGAAAAAGTAGTTATAGACGTATTTTCATTTTTCTTTCTCTGATGATATTGATCAAAGCTGTTTGAATATATATTTTAAAAATGATCAAAGCTGCTTGAATGTGCTAAAATAATACATCTTATAAAGCATGATTTATATCAAAATTTCCCAACCATTATGTGTTTGGATATGTTAATTCACAGCTATCAAATTGTTTTCAGTGTAATTTACTTTTCAGTTTAGTTTAATCACCACTCACCGTCAATTTTATTTTTATTTTAGAAATAGTCTTACATTATAACTTGTAAACAATTGTCAGTCAAATATATTTCAATAAGAAATGAGAGAATCTAGCTTTCCTCTTCCACCATATAAACAGTGAAAAGCCATTCACGCTCCTCTCTCTCTCCATCTCTCCCAATCCTATTCTTGTTTCTCTTTCTTTAACCCCTAAACCAGCAAAAAAATGAATCCAAATCTTCTTGAAAAAGATCTAAGAGATAGTGAAACTATCATAGGGTCTAGAATATTCGAAGAAGCAAACCATCTCAGATCTCCACCAAACTTGTCTCTCTCTAGAAACCACCCTCACAACAAATCAGCCTCAATCTTGAAGTCGGAAGAAGATCATGAGAAAGAGAGGGGTGAAAAAGAAATTAGCTTAATAAAGAGGGACAAAAATGGAATAAAAACAAAGGTATCCTCAAGAGGACATTGGAGACCAACAGAAGATGCTAGGCTCAAGGAACTTGTTGCCCAGTTTGGTCCACAAAACTGGAACTTGATTTCTCACCATCTTCTTGGTAGATCAGGTACATACATTTCTTTTGCTTTTCTATGTTACTTAATTATTATTTATTATACTTAATTTTTCACACTTCAAAGAAACTATTTTTTCTTATCATTTTAACTAGGATAAAATTATTATATATATGTTATAAATTAAATATTTGTATCCACGAAAGTCATGGTTACATAATTAACAATTATATTCTCCAAAATTAATGCAAACTCAAGTTGAGTCAACACAATTCTTTAGCATTTTCAATAACCTTTTTTTGTTGAAAAATAATTGTTCTAAAACATATTATGAATAAGCTAAGACTAAGTTATATATAGAGGGCCACTCATAAGTGTACAACAACGTCATTAGTGACATATATGACAGTAACTATATATAACTATAATATTTATGTTAGGGTTTAAATTAAATGTTGGTCTTAAAAATTACGCAGGCAAGAGTTGTAGATTGAGATGGTTTAACCAACTAGACCCAAAGATTAACAAGAGAGCCTTCACCGAGGAAGAAGAGTTTAGGCTTTTAGAGGCTCACCGAGCCTATGGAAACAAATGGGCTTTGATCTCACGTCTCTTCCCTGGACGGACTGATAACGCCGTCAAGAACCATTGGCACGTCATCATGGCTCGACGGACTAGAGAAACTCAACGACAACGCCAACAGGCGCCGTCAAGAAACACTGTTTCTTCCTCGTTCCGTTATAATCACGGTCATGAGTTATTCGGTAGAGTCACAAATACTTTCAGCAGCAACGAAGAAGATGACGACGAAGACGGTGGTTCAGCTATCTCTACTTGTACGACGGAGCTCTCTCTAACTCTAACTCCACCTACTTCGACTCAACAGCCTCGCTTCTTTATTTACGATATTACCCTTGCCTCAGGTGACATTTATTTGTTTCTTTGTTTTATTATCTTTTTTTTCTTTGTCTCGTTTCAATACAAGTTTACCTACTTACTTTCATGCCTTTCTTGATTCTCAGTTTTCTTGAAAAGCGTTTCATTATATCAGTTGGTTTTGATCTAAACTTAGCTTAGATTCCTATTAAATATTTTAAAAGTTCAAAATCATGTTCGCATACATGTTATGCAACCGACGACGACTGACAATTTTCTATAATTTTCATAAATATGGCAATAATTATGAGTATGAATGACAAGGGGGAAATAAACAGTGTTTTACATCGTAAGAGTACCTATATATATGTTATAAATAATATAAAGAGGGTGTAGTACAACGTCACGTTACTAATTCAATACAAGAAAGTTTCACGTGGGGGGCTATAAAATTAAAATTATTTTTGCAGGTAAAGATGGTCAGTGTGTGCAGAGAAGAGAAGTAAATGGAGAATATGGTAAAAAGATGGAACATCAAAATCACCACACAATCTCAGACACTGAAAGGAAGGTGGATATGAAGAGTGGTTTTTACTTCTTCGATTTTCTTGGAGTTGGAGCTTCTTGATTAGTAATTATTTGAACAACATCAGCAGGGAAATGTGGGATAAAAAAATGAGGGTCGTCTAGTGGCTTCTAACTTTTCATGGTTGGTTCGAAGCATGTTTATGTAACATTTTGATTTGGGCTTAATCTTGGTAGAAGTTAGCTGAGGTAGTAGAGGAAAAACAAAAAGTTAATTGTTTTCTAGAAGTCAGTAGCCAAAAAATAAATTAATATAAATTATCCCTTTCTACTAGCACTACAAAATAATAGGGGTATTTGTGACGGAAATTTTTGACGAGAAACTACCCGTCTGAAATAGTGACGGCATAACTGACGAAAAATGTGACCGTTAATATATTTATGACGGATAAATATCCGCCAGAAATTCTGACGGGTTTACTAACGGAATACTATTGACAGGTAACGTCCGTCATAAACTCGTCACAAAATCCGTCAGTAAATTTGGCTGATTTAAACTATCTGTTATTAGCCGTTACTAACGGATATATTCGATATTTCTGACGGATTATGCCTTCATAAATCCATAAGAAATTTTTCTATATAACCAGAAGACCTCCTCTCATTATTTTACACACAATTTTACAAAACATAGTTATAAAATGTCTACTCCTCCTTATTTTCGATCATGGATGAATGGTGAGGATGAATCTAGAGACAAATCTTTTGAATGAAGAATATGCGAATGGTGTGATGGAATTCACAGAATTAACGTGTCGACAACCTCGGGAAAAAAACAACAGTCGTAAGTTAACATGTCCATGTTCTTTATGTCGGAATAATCATCATGTCATGATAGACATAGTATGAAATCACTTGTATATGAATGGTTTTTTGCCGAGTTATAAGGTTTTGACGAATTTCAAGATGACATAGATTCATGTCCTTCAGATTATTCGTCATCCTCCGAGTATTTTATAGTTTTCACTTTATTGTTGTCATCTTTGTTGTTGTTATTCATCTAATTTTTTTGTTATTCATTTAAAAAAAAATTATACAATTTCTGACGGATTTTCTGACGGATTTGGGTTAATCCGTCAGAAAGTTCATATGTGGGGTTTGGGGTTTGAAACTATTTGTTTGAAGTTGGGGTCTAAACCAATAAACCCTAATTATGAATAAATTCATAAATATTTACATTTATACACAATTCAAATCAAAGATTCTAACATTTGTTTTGAGACTACAAAAACACACGTTTTTAATATCCGAAAGTGTTTATGAACTTACATTATGATAAACCGTAATTTCGAAAAATCTGACACTTCGAGACATAGACATTGTTATTGTGTTCAGTTAGTATTACATTATGATAACAAATGTGTTACCATTTGAATACAATTGGAACCCTAATCACAACTACCAAAAATTCAGATCCTAAACAAATCCCTAAGCCCCATATTCATATTTCTGACGGATCTGATGAAGACCGTCACAAAATCCGTCAGAAATATGAATGTTTGTTCTTCGTAGTTTCTGACGGATTTTGTGACAATATTCATCAGATCCATCACAAAATTCGTCAGAAATGCTGACCATGCATAACTGACGGGTTTACTGACAGATACAGTTTTTCGCGCGTTTCAAGTTCCCAAAAATTTCGTAAACCAGCAAAAATTCAATTTTTTATATTTCTGACGGCAAAGTGACGGGTTTGCCCGTCAGAAATTTTGATATATCCAAAATGACCAAACTCTTCTTCTTCCCTCTTCATCGCGAAAAAAAAAAAAAAAACACTAAAATCTCTCAAAATCATCAACATTTAGCCGAACAAATGGTCAATCCAAACTCCATGTAAGTATATTAGGTAGATTTAAGTGTTTTTTGAAGTTTTTGATAGATTTAAACGGTTATTTATGGAGATTTGAGTAGTTTAGGAATTTGGATATTTTTTGGAAAATTTTGAGATTTTGATGTAGAAATGTGTTTTGTGAAATTTAGAAATGTTTAGGGTTTAGGGTTATGTGAAATTTAGAAATATATAGGGTTTAGGGTTATGTGAAATTCAGAAATGTTTAGGGTTTAGGGTTATAATTATGAAAATTAAGATATTTGAAAACATATTTATAAACTATTTAGATATTTAAAAACATATTTATGAAATCATATATAAAATATTATAATTATATGAAATTTTGTATTTATGAATAATTATGAATAATAATAAAAAAATTTGGAACTTTATTTAATTCTTAAACTAATAACAAATTTGAATGACCGTAATTTCAGGAATTATGATTATTTTAGATATCAGGACGGGACTTTCCATAACACTAGGACTCCAACGTCCTCCGCAGTCCCGTCCACATTGGCTGAGCAAGTGGGGTTTCTGACACCCCCACCGCAACCACATTATCCACCACCCGAGCATCATCCTCAGGATCTGCAGGATTCGCAACATCAACCGCATATGTCGATCGAGCAGTTACTGCTCCAACCGGGACGGATGCAGTTGCCTTTCTTGGATCCCTCTTGAAGGGAAGATACGACTTGGTTTCCGGCTTCAAACAACGGGATCACGAAGTGCATCGCGAGATTGGTGCACAATCTTTAACGCCGTCCCTACCCGAAGTTCGTAGGTATGCCTCCCGAGGATCGGGAGTATTGGTTTTACTGCTTTGCGGTAAGTTTTTGATTTGTTTGTTAATTTTTAATGTCAAATTATAAGTTGCTAACTTCAAATTTGTGCGTTATGTAGCTTGAATACAACTGGAGCCCTGCGATGACGAGTATAATGAAGAAGAAGTTCATGAGTAAGGCGGGCAAAGTTTTAAGCAACCATATCTACTCGTGAAAGGATACGTGGATGAAGGAAGGGAAGCAACATTCACAAGTGTTTGATGGAATCCTACAGGGCTACATCACCTACTAGAATAGGGAAGGGACGCCAGGTTTATTCGTCACGAACATGGGTAATCGAATGAGCCAACGTGATGGGAGGGGATCACTACGACGAACTATGGTGCGAGAAGTTCATTCACCCGACAGGGAGATTTGATACATTTTACTTTGAATTCTAATTTTCAAATTTCATATAAGTTTACATTTTAACCTTTTAATTGTTAAACATAGAAAGAAGATTGGTCATGATTCGACGCCGCTTGAGATTATAGAGGATCTCCATACCAACAAGAAGACCAGGGAGATTCAAGATTAGCTTGCCCGTGAGTTGGTGGAAACGGCAAAAAACATTTCGAGGAAATTCGGTCTTCTCAATCGACACCAGATGAAGAAATACCCTTGGAGACGCAATATCAAGTTCTCTCTCAGGTAAGTAAAATTTACATTAAATTACATACTATTTAAAATTGTCTATACTAATACAATGTTTTTTTGTTTCAGGAGACGAAAAATTCGAAGGACCGCTATTACGGGTTCGAGAACATGGCAAGCTACTGCTTTCCTAGATAGGGATCCCGACAAGAAAGGGATCCTATTAGGGATGAGGAGCTGAGGAGGAAAGACGAGGAGTTGGCGGTCGTCAAGCAGCAGATGGTCGAGATGAAGGCGGCACAAGAGGAGCGCGACGCTCAAATGAGACATATGATGAAAGATCAAATGAGGATGCAAGTTGAGATGCAAGAGAACATGGACGCATTTATGCAACATATGGTGCGACAGTTCAGAAATTCTTAAAGACAATTTTTAGTTTATGTTTATTTTAGAAATTCAGAATATGTTGCATTTTAGTTTTATGAATATTTTGCATTTTATTTTATTAATATTTTAAATATTAGTTTTATTAGTATTTTAAAATTTATTTTATATTTATTTAAATAAAAATTTATGAAAAATTAAATATTCGTCACTAAATTCGTCAGTAACATATTCTAAACTAATGAACATAATCCGTCGCTAAATCATCCAGCAACTATCTGTCACTTAATATGTCAGAAATTAATGACAAAAAAAGTGACGGATTTATATTTCTGACTATTTAGAACGGACAGGTAAAATTCGTCAGTTTTCCGTCAGTTTTTAATGTTTCTGACGGATATGTCTGTCAAATGCCCGTGTTTTTTTATAGTGTAGGATTACTGGATTAGACTGAATTTTTAATAAAGTATTCCAGTATATCTTAAGTAAGTATACTTGGAAGATATATATATATTAGATTATATCTGGTGTATAAAATATTTATATAAGAATTATTACTATTTATACAGTAGTAATGAAAATTTTCACAGTTTAAAATAAAAAGTATTATATGTTAACTAAAATTTTAGTCGTTACAAATTAAAATTATCATTATTTATACACTAAATTATGTTTTATTGTTTAATAATTATAATAATTTAGATTATCTAAAAAAGAAATTGTTGTGTTTTGTATCACATTAATTATTTTTATTATGTTATATTTTTTAAAATTAAAATTTATTATCAAGTGAACAAATAAAATATTTTAACTATATGATAAGTTTTATTTATTTTTTTAAATTATTAATTTTCACTTTTCTAACCCATTAAAAAATATATTAAATTTAGTTAACCAATCGATTATAACAAAAAATTAAATTAAAATTTTAAATTGTATGCATGTAAATCAGGCTACACAATGTTATAAGTTCTCATATTTGTAGATATATGATTAATATATTTTCTGTCAATTACTTACTTATCTTTGTAACTGATATGGAACATTTTACACATAATTATGTTTTTCTAAATAGTCTGAGTAATATGTATTCGATTTCAAAAATGTAAATTATGACATATGTATTTTTTGTAATTTTTCATTATATAATTAATAACTTTTATTTTTACAAAACTGAAATTAAAAATAATTAGGCAAAATCAATACTAATCTATGTTAGTTAATTAAAAGTGATACATATAATTTTAATATTCAATAAATAATTGTTAGTTTATGTTAGTTAAAGTGATGTAAATGATAATGATTTATACAAATTTTAATAGAATTGATGTTAGTTCATATTAGTTATTCTAAAGTGATGCAATATATAGTAACTATAACGTTTACAATATATTTTAATTTTAAAATTATGTGAATCACTTTTAAAAGGGATGCAATATTAATATATTTTTTAGTGGATGTAAATCAAAAGATCACATACATTATATATTAATGATTTAAATTTATATCTTGCATCAATTATTTTAAAATGATGTAAATAACTATTAGTTTATGTTAGTTATTCTAAAGTGATGTAAACAATAGTAATTTATATCAATTTCTAAAGAATTGATGTTATTATTATTACAATAACAAGATTTATTCCAAATAATGTAAAATTATAGATCATTATTTATATAGAAATGACATCATTTTATATTATTTATTAATAAATAATTTTTTTTTATATTATTTATATTTGTGATGTAAACTTTTTTTCTTGCAGTGGCTCAGTCATTCATCACGAAAACATAAAATTAAATATCCAATTAATATATATGTTTATTTATTATTCTTATTTTCTCCTTAAAAGATAATATAAAAGATAATATACAACATTAATAACGTATATAAAAAATTTTAAAATATAATAATTTTTAATAAATGACAAAAAATAAAATTATTTTTAAAATATAGCCATTAGTTGACTTTACATCAACTAGAAAAATGATGTTATTAATATTAATTAATAACTGATATTAATATTGTGTCAATTTAAATATGATATATATAATTTTAAGATTAAATAATTTTAAACTTAAATATTAATATATATATATATATGAGTAATTAAATTATTTGATTAAATTTTTTATAAATAATAATATTATCTTAAAGAAAATGACTATATTTTAGAATCATTTAAAAATTGGCAAGAAATATTAGATCATTTAATAATAAATAATAAAAATATTGAGTTCAATTACTATAAATAAAATTGATGCAAAATAGAATATTATTTTTTAAAACTGATATATATTAATATCAATTACATAATTAACGCAAAATTCATATCAATTATTTTTATTGGTGTAAAATATTTGAATTATCACTTACCAAATCACTTATTTAAATATTAAAAGTAAGTGACATAAAACACTATCTTTCTTGTAGTGGCATAATATAAATTCTAAAAGATCATAAAACTACATTAAATACATCAAAATAATAAATTCATAATTTATAGAGTTGTCATATATGACTCCAATACTATTCTTTTAATGTGTTGAAGATATATATAAATATAAGGAGATTCTAAAAATAACTACAAAAATTAGGTATATTCCATAAATACCACACACTCCTAAAAGTTTCAAAAATATCGCATGTTTTTCCAAAATACCATAAAAAAATTTTTGTTCCAAAAATATCATAAATTAAAATAACTTTAAATTTATAATATAAATCCTAAAACCTTTAAAGTCAAAACCAAATCCTATCCCCTTCAAAACTAAACCATAAACTTTATTTAGTGAACTCAAATCCAAAATTTTAAATTCTAAACCCTGAAAATTTATTTTTTATGTTTGTGATATTTTTAGAACATTTAGGAGTTTGATGGTATTTCAAAGAATTCCCCTATATATAAATATATATACCAAAATATATATGTATATATATATAGGGTAATCAAGGTTAATAACTAAGTTAAAATAACAATTAAAAATTAGACCAAAGTATATTCTTAAAGAAGAAATGATCATATTTTTCGGTTTGGGAGAGCCCCTAGTCAGCTGTGGTAGTTTAATTGGTTAGGAGTCACATAGTTTATGTGGGCTGAGAGTTACAAAAGAAACTCATACACAGATAGCTTCGAGGGCCCTATAAAATGGACATAGATGTAGTTTTTGTAATCCAACTATTGTAGGGGTGTTATTTATAAATTTAAGTAGAATATACCGTTATTCGAAATGAGAAAATTTAAAAGGGAAAATTATAGCTAATGCCATAAAATATCAATTATTTATGATATTTACTATAAAAAACACTTTTTATGGTTTATGCTATAAAGTACATGATAGTGTTTTATCTTTCTAATTTTTAATTTTAATGTTAGCTTTTGAAAAAAAAAAATAATTATTTTTAATTAAAATTATTTCAAAAAATTTTCAGAGATTTTTTGACGGGTTTTTTAAATCCTTCGTGAAGCGCATTTTTCTTCTCTTACTCGATTCTGTCCACTAAACCCGACGAGATTTTTCCATGGAAGCAGTAGAATCGGATGTCGTCCACAATAAGAGCCCAAACTTGAGTGGACCAAAAACTCAATCATCTGATTTGGTCCACGCATCCAAGAATAATATGTGCTTCTGTGGACGAATCTATGTGGAGCTTGATGGATAATATTTTGATCAACTTCTGGTGTTTCTGTGGATGTGAGCCTCGTGGACATGATTTGGCTCTATTTCTGTGAACGAATCTATGTGAGCCTGATGGACAAGATCGCAGTTTCTTATATAGTAAAATATGTTCTTTGGTCTTACAATATGAACATCAATTACAACCATCAAGTATGTCCATCACATTGAAAATAATGGACATATTTTTGATTTTTGAATGAATGGACATAACATCATTTAAATGCGGTGATAGACATATATTAACGAGAAAATTATGGAAGATGCCATATTGTGCATATAATTTAGGAAGTATACCATAATGTGGTCAACTTAACAAATATACCATATATCATATCATAGTATTTTACTCTCATGCCCTTACAAATCCGGTGGACAAATACATGCCTCCGCACCTGATGTTGTCCACAGCAGCAAGTTCGTCTGTCCACCGCTATGTCCACCAGTGTGGTTTCCAACTTGTCCACCATGTCCGCCACTCCACTTACATTATGTCCACCGAATAGGTGCACAAACTATCCATCATGAGAAACAAACTATTTGAGTGTCCATCGTTTGTGAGTTTTTGGTGTAGACAATACAAAACGAATATTGGTTTCTCACGATGGACAATCTATGGATCCATTCGGTGGACATTATGTAAGTGGGAATGGTGAACATAATAAACGAGTTGAAGACCACATCGGTGGACATAGTACTGGGAGTGGTGGACAGACGAATTTGTTGTTGTGGACAATTTCTGCCGTGACTCGTGGACAATATCATATGCAGGAACATGAACTTGTCCACATAACAGAGGGGCATATTGGTCATTTTCTCCATACCACAAAGACACCACATATGGTATTTTTCCTAAAAATCCACCAATATGATATTTTGTGTAAAAAAGTCAACATTATGGTATTTCTTGTTAAAATTCCTATATTAACACCATCAAATATGTCCACGAGATCAAAATAGTTGGTTGACATAACGTAGAAATATTCATAAATATGTTCAAACCCCAGATTCATAAGTTCTCAAAAATCGCTAGACACCAATATATTTTAAGTTGTTCACTCACAGGAGAATTTTTGTCCACGTACGTAAGACCCACCAAGATCACTATTTAACCTGGCATTCGTAAACCAGAATTTTTTGTCCATCTGTTCAAAAAAAATAACTAAACACATACACAATCTTCTACACCAAAACCAGAAAAATATTCATACTCATATCTCAATTATTGAATATCTTGTCACAAATATGTTTTTTTGCACAATCTCAAAGTCAACACACATTACTGGTTCACGAGACATCTTTGTTGTCCATAAACTCATGCTTAAAATACCAAATTTTTTTTAAAAAAAAACATTAATATTCATGTTTGGAATGTGGTCATTAGTTGGTGAAAACTCAATGAAATATTATTAATGATGGATTTCATCTTCTTCCTCTAGTCTAAATAATAATAACAATCTTTTTAGACTTAATTAGCCTCTAAAATAATCATTATGAACATTTAATGCTCCACCAAAAATATAAAAAAATCCAGCAAAAGTGTAAATAATTAGAAGGGCAGGTTTGTCTTTTTCTCCATGCCACAAGTACTTTTCATAACAAACCAATAATATGGTATTTTGTGTAAAAAAGGTCAACAATATGGTATTGTTGGTAAATGTCCCAATTTACAATCTAGTGTTATATAATATTATTTTTACAAATAATATTTTATGGATCTTAAAATATGATATTATGAAAAGAAAATATTAAAATACGTTTAGAATAATATTGTGTAAATCTTAAAAGATATTGAATTTGTTTTATTTTTATTTTAGTTGATTTAAAACGATTCAACTCGCGGAGTGTTATTAACAAATAATATGATACTAAATCGACAATAAACTAGAGAGATATTATAATATATATACATATGGCTTTTGTGACAATTTAAAATTTTGAATACTTCAAATAAAAAATAGAATTTTTTTCTCTCCTAAACTTTGTCTTTCGACTCTGTGTGTTTTTTTTTTTGGCATCAACCTGTGGAGAGAAGAAATTCAGGCGAGCTCACCAACTTTTGACCAAGCCAAAGTTGCGTTCTCCGCAGCCCCCGGGTCTGCCGACAAGACCCATGGATGGCAAACTCAATCATTTCGTTTTTCACTCTCCAACGATTCAGATATACAAATTTCTTCTCTGCTAGATTCATCGAAAGCCTGTTTTAAGAGTTTAGAGGCTTCTTAGTGGATTTTTCGGCCAAATTCGCCGTAGAGTAGAAGCGTAGAGTTCGGTGAAGGTGGGAGATGAAGGATCTCAAGGTTTCTCTCAGAACTCTCTCTCGAAAGTAAGAGAGGTGTTGGGCTTGTTCTATGGTTGGGAAACCGTCGCCGTTCAAACTTGCCGCTAAACCAAATCTTTAGCCGACGAAGATCGTTCCTAGGGTGGTCAGAAACCTACCTTTCACCATCCTTCCTCGATGTGAGCTATTGCATGTACCGGTCTCCTCCTTCTGCTCAAGAATCGTGTTTTCGATAGATGGATGTGTCTTTTTTTTCTCAATTAAATCTAGGGTATTTCTTGTATCAAGACTGGACCCGGGCTTGGTTTTAGATTGAAAGCCCACTTTAATCTAGTTTTGATTGGGTTTAGTTGTTGTTTTTTGTTTTGTTATTTTTGGCTGATTGATTGTAAATGGATATGTCGATCTAATAAATCTATAACCTTTATAAAAAATAATTAACTTTAACTAATTATTCCAAGCTATAGAAGTCGACACGAGTGTGGAAGCACATACCATATCAAATTAACCAGTTTAACTTGGATCTTAAAGATGGATATGTAGTTGGGCCGAACTCGACCCACTAGATTGAAGAGAGCGAGATGGTCCATTGTAAAGTACGGTATATGGAGTATGGGAGCATGAGGCATATTATAACATATGTGAACCACTAAGTGTGCAAAAGTATGACCGAGCATGCCGAGTGGGTCATGATAGCCGAGAACCATGAGGTTAGAATCCAAGAGAAGGAAATGATTCGGGAAATTATAAGGGAAGACGAACCAGTTCAGGAAAAGTACGATGAAATGACTAAGTGTCCGCATTTTCCTAAGTCAGTTTGAGAAAAGACGCATGTTTTGATCAAGTTCCAGCCAAAGCTTATTTATTATTAAATTTTATAATTAATAATTAAATAGATCGTGACTCCTCATATAGGGGTGTCAATGCGGGTTACCCTGCCCCATTTAACCCGCCCTGCTGTAAGCCCGCTTTGTTTACGGGTTATGGCGGGTCAGCCCGCATAAACCTGCGGTTCTAAATATCATAACCCTAACCTGCCCCATTTAATAGCTGCGGGTTTTGCGGGTTATCAGCAGACATTAACCTATTCAAACCAAATAATGTTTTACTTTTATTTTCTCATCAAATTTGAAGTATAATAATATTATCCTACATTAAACTATGCATTAATATAATATATAACGCTTCCTATAATGAGAATTGATAAATAATCACTATTTTTTTTTAAAAAAGAAACAAATGATAATCATTATTGTCTAAAATATCTTAATTAAAGTCTTATAAAAAGTGCATGAGTAAAAACCATAAAAGTTACAATCCATATAAATGTGCAAACAAATCACTCCATAAATTCTAAAACTTGAAAGTAAAAACAAAATTGAACTTATAATTAAAATACAAAGCATCAAATCTAGAAATTTGTACCCAAAACCGTGTGGGGTTGTCCATATAAACCCGCGGTCATGTCCGTTGACCATGCGGGTTTATCCATGAAAACCCGCTGTCCGTATGGGCTCAACCCGCAACGTCCATTTTTTTTGCCTAAACATTTGTAGCCCCAAACCGCCCCGCAATAGAGCGGGTTAAGCGACGTCTGCGGTCGGAAACCCGCATTGACACCCATATCCTCAGATATAGGAAATGTCTAATGGTGGCAATCCAACAATTGTCACTGATGCTATATAGGGGGTGGGAAGAGGTGGATCTACAAATTATTTTTATTAGGGTCATAATAAAAAAATATATAAAATAATAATATATAATATTATGATGATAGATAGAAAATTTATATAAATTAATGGGGTCATTTAAGAGTTTTAACACATATTTATTGGGATCAAATCCCAATTTTGGTCAAATATTTAATTAAATATAATTAAATTTATACTAAAAGTTGTTAATTTATTAGTCTTCATAGGGTTCAATTGACACCTACTAGCCTTCACTACGTCCCACCCTGGGGGGTGGGTTGTAGTTGAGGAACTGGACGGACTGGTTGAATGCATTTGGATGGGATCACAAAATGATAAACCCCCTTAGACTATGTGTGGGAAACATGGTTAGGATGCTTGACAAGCATCTTAATGCCGATTGAGAGAATTAATCTAGGAAGATCGAAGATCAGATTACAGCTTAGATCTTGATCAAGGTGGAAATCCGAATGTGTTTGGGCTAGTTTAATTTGAGATTGAGCTATGCTAAGTGATCATGATGAAAATCCGATCAAAAACCAAGTTAAACTGAAAAGTTGAGCTAATTCCAAAAAATCTGGAAAATAGAATTTTTTCGGATGGTTGGTGAAGTTGGTGGGATGGTTGGTGAAAAATGGTCGGATTCGGACAAGATGGTTATTTTGGCGTGACATGTGTACAAGATTACACACGCAAGAAGCGGTTATCTGGCCTTGCGATCGTGTGAGATAGTGGGCAGTTATACGAAGTTAGGCGCATAAGCGGTTGGATGGTTTAGAACCGCACATGCTGAGGTGACGTGTTCTGATTGGACGATTACTCAGCGTCATTCATCTCTTTCGCGCGAGAGATCAGTTCTAGAGAGATAAAGTTTTGGAAAAGAGAGAAAACTCCAAGATTCGACTAATTATTCCAGTTGATTGAAAGGCGAAGAATCAGTATGTTCGTGAGCCGAGTAGTCCGCATAATCGAAGAAATCAGTCAATCCATGCGAATTTCTAAGGTGAGTGCGAGTTACTGTTGTTATACTTTCTTTGTGATTTTCTTAAGTCCACGAGTGTCGTTTTTACTGTGTTGATAGCGTTGGTGGCTATGTATGCATGATCTGAATGGTTATAATGACCAGATTCATGAACTGTTATGTGAAAGCTACTGAAATGGTTGTGTGATGCCAAAATGTACTAAAATGGCGTAATGTCTATTACAGGGTTGAAGAGTCGAACTGTTAAAGCGTAAAATTGTATTGTGGGTTAGACCGGTGAACGATCTGGGTGAATTCAGATAATCAGAGCAGTCTAACCAAACTGTTAAGTTAAAACTGAGTTAAAACTGTCTGTCGTTCTAAGGGAACTAAATCTGTTTACTGTTGGCTAAGTGTTGCGGATTAAACTGTACTCACTAAGCAATTAGCGTTGCTTATGCCTCCTTTGTGGTCGAAAGTAATGCTAAGGAGTGAGCAACTCGCAGAATCAAGGCAAAGCGTAGGGAAGGATGGTGGATGTATAAACTGTTGGGTATATTAACTTAGAAGTTTAATTCGATGTAATTTCTTATTAGCAAACTGACATTGTATTGAAAAATTGTTGATCTATCTACGAAATGCATGTTATAAGCTTAAGAATTGTGAAAGAATCGAAATATGCTTGAAAACAGCTAAGTATGAAAATGAACTTAGAAAGAATTGAAAAAGCTTAAAAATCAACAAGTATAGAAAACTTGTAAAGCATATCAGCATTTGTTCGATGGTTCGATGCAATTAGATCTTATCAACCCACGTGAAGAGTTTATTGGCAGAAGAGTCAAAGAGGCCGAAGATACAACAACCAAAATGATTAAGCTCTTCACCATTAATCTTACTCAGTGCTTCTTTTAGTGTGAGTTGTTTCTTTAAATTTTTCCTTCATTAGATCAAGTGTTTGTTTTCTCCTATCTTTCAAGATTCAAAACTTATTTCTAAGAACTCTGTGATCTTTAAGATCATATCCTTGCAATATTTTTAGTTTTTCAATGGAATGCAATATAAATATAAATATAAATAAGACCATAAACATTGTAGTCACTCTTAAGGTGTCTCTTATGCGTGGATCCCCACCAATTGTTTTAGAGACAATGTCTTTGGTCTCTAAAATTGGATCTGGTTTTTGCAAAAATCGTGGGCCCCACTGACGCGTGGCGGTCCACGATTTGTCAAGTATTTATTTATTTTTTTTTAAATGGAAAAATAAAATTTAAATTGTTCTTACATTGTTTATGCTCTAAGTGTTTATCTAAAAGGTGTTGTACAATGACTAAAAAGATAAAGTGTTGAACAGTTAAAAGGTCACTTACAAGCTATGCTGCTTCACTAAATTATATATTTATTCATTTTAAAATCCATTGTTACCATTTTGTTTGCACACAAATACCAATTACACCTAGTTACTATAGTTGTATGGGAGAACAAACAAAACAAATATATAAAAGTAAATTATTATGTAATTAATCAATGGAAAAGTACATCATTAATATTATTGTCGATACCACAAAATAACCGCATAGGATACATTCTCCATATGTATACGAACACTAGAATAGTAGTAATCTTTCTTGAAACACAAAACAATCTGATTCAAGAAAAATTACATGTTTATTTAAAGCAACATAAAAGGCAATCCAAAAAAAAAAACAAATTAGAAAATATATATTATTAAAATAGTCCTAAAAAGATATGATATACTTGACGTGTTCCTTCTCTCGAGGCCCTTCACTAGGGAGACAAAAATCAAATTTGGGGTATAATTCATAGTTTATGAGTTAAACCTCCTGCAATTTCTCCTAATTTCACCAGAACTACCGGTGAGTACATCAACAGCTCCCATCTTAATCATTGCTCTACCGAACTGACGTTTGAAGAAGGCGGTGTTGTTGGCATATCGAGCCACAATATCACGAGTTTGTCGGTCTGTTGCAAGTCGCTGGTCAATTTGCAATACTCCTCTCCTTTTACGAAGTTGCTTGAAGAACTGGTTGTCAAACCTCAATGGAGTCGATTGGTCTAGTGCAGCTGACGTGCTGTTTGAACATGTGTTTCTTAGGCTACAATACAAAAAAAAAATGTATAAAATAAGATATTAATGAATATGAAACAAATATTCAAATTCAACCTTAGAATAAAACAAATGCAAAACCTGGTTTGGATATTTTATGTAATATTAAAAAAAAAAAAAGTTATAATATCATTACTTTTGAAATATATATCCAATTACGCCTAGGGGTAATATAACATTTCAAGTCTCATAATTAGTGAAGGTTGAAAATACCTGGTAACCAAAGCTGGGTCCATGGACGGGTCAGGTCGTCCGGTTTCTTGGAAATTAGTAATACGGTCATTGAAGAGACCACAGTTCCCTACACCAACGGTGTGTGCGCCGAGAAGAGCCACGGCGTCGAACACGTTCATTCCTTTGTTTGTGAAGAAACTGACGGCTTTGGAGACGGAGATTGTTGGACCTGGCAGGGCAACATCAGTATCGTTAGAGACTAAACCATCGCGTCTTCCCGTGGTGATGTTGTAGCTCGGGCCTCCCGCTAAAGCCACAGAGTCTCGTGTGGCTAAAGTGATAATATCGGCACATGAGACCGTGGACGGACATGCGACCTCTAGCTGAGCCTTGATCTGGTCGATTAGGTCAAATTCTCTAACACTTTCATTTGGTCCAGCCGATTTCTCCGACGGACGAGCGGGTGTTGAATCAATTAGAACAGATGCATCGCAGCCCTTCAAAATGATATAAATTAAAATTCACTTGTTTTTATGAAACTATTGGTTTAAATATTATGCAGTTTATATGCAAGTATGCTAATTTATCCGACATATTCATAAGTGTTGAAATAAATTATTATAAGAAAAATTGACATGGAGTGTTTGAATTATATTAAATGCTATATGTTAAGTTCTTACCCTAGCGAAACAGTCGTGGAAATGCATACGGAGCAAAGCAGCGGTGACGGTTCGATCAGCACCGAACCTTTGACGTACCAGATTACGTACTATAGTCTCGGCTTGAGGACATGACTGGTTATAAAACCCAACTTGAAGTTGAGCAAATGCAATTGGGAAAACAAAGGACAACACAAGAAGAGAAGAAAACTTCATCGTGTTTTTTATGAGAAGGTTTTCTTCTTGTGGAGAGGGTTGTGAGACCTTTGAGGTCAACTAGAAGGTATATATACCAGAAATTCAACCGTCAAATACATGCGAAAGTCAACATTAAAATTAACATTAATGATTTTGTACTCATAAGACTTTCGTATGATTGAAAATGATTTTAAAGGACTTATGAGTTTAGACATATTACCGTTTATTGCATCTGTTTCATTTAATTTTAGTCAATGGCACATGTAGTACAACAACCGAATATAATTAGAATTTATTTTATTTTCTTAGAAAGTCTTTTCGTTAATATTGTTCTATAGAAAGACAACTAATTAACCAATTAATTGTACATCATTATTTGGACACCACAACAAGTGTTCCATGAATCTTAAATCATGAAACCGGAAATCCGGTAACTGATAGTTTAATATTAGTCGTCAAATCATTAATTTGTTGTTAGTCTATCATGCCTGATTAATGATGATCGACCAAAAATTTAAATATATTCTTGATAATTTCTTTTTTAAAATATATATATAAATATATATATATATATAAGGATACAATTTAGAGAATTTTCAAAAATACCAAAAAAACTAATTATTTTCTAAAAAAATATCATACATTTTTAATTTGTTCCATAAATACCACTACTTTTTCGAAAATACCACAAAACTGTTTTTTTTTCTCCAAAAAACCACAATTTTGAAGTAGTATTAAAAACTTCAAAAGTTTAAACCCTAAACCTTCAAAACCAAACCATATTTCAAAAATAAAATTTAAATTTTATTTAGTGAATCTAAACCAAAAAAATTTAAATTCTAAACTTTTAAATTTCACTTTCTTATGTTTGTGGTATTTTGGAAAAAAAATAATTATATTTTTGAACGTTTTGAAAGTGCATGATATTTTTAGCATTTGAACATCTTATAGTGGTATTTTGAAGAAACTTTTCTACAATTTATTATTTAAGTAATTTATACTCTTATAATCAAGTAGCTGTGATTATTCACACCAAGAAAAAGTAGCTGTGATTAATTAGAAATTTTTTCTTATAATTTTAATATCAGTTATATTATTGATAAGTTATATATGTTGTGTGATATATAATAAATCGCCTTGGAAATTTTTTATTTTTAAATCGCTTTGTTTTCTTTTGTTCATAAGATTTATCCACTTTGTTTATTGATAGTCTGGTAAAGATAACATATTCACCAAATTATAGTAACCGTTATTTGTGTTGAAAATATATACATAATAATTAATAAATCATCATAACTTGATATTTAATGACCGAGTTTTTTTTTCCACCAGGTTCCTTAATTAATAAATCGTCATAATCTAAACTGCATGGAATCGAAAGCGGAAGCGTGGAAGCAGAAGCGTTTGGAATCGCGAAAGTAGATTTTTCAAAAAATTAAAAATGGGTACGTGTTGGAAACGCGAATATATATATATACATATAATATATATATATATATAATATATATATATATAATATAAAAATTAAGAATAAAATTTTAAATAAAATAATAATCTACTCATGATAACTTTTTTTTTAGAAAAAGCAAAAATATTAAAAAAAATATTTACCATATATATGTATATATTATTCATCTATATTTTTGTGTAAGAATAATAATAAATTCTTCAAAATATATTTTCAATAAATATGGTACAAAATATATCAAACAAATAATCATCATATTGTAATTATTTTGGTTGTCGTCTTTTAAATCGTGAAAATAAAAATAGAAAATTATAAGTTTAAAAAATGAAAACAATCTTATTTCTTATGTTTTCAAGATTTTGTTATTGTAACTATGGTAAAAATAAATTTTAAAATATATAGAGTTTCCCATTTTTTATTATTGCAATTCTAATTATGGAATCGAAGCTTCCAAAACGCTTCCAATACAGGAATTCTTGCTTCCAAAACGCTTTCAAATCGAATATTTTTGGAATTGCGCTTCCTCGCGCTTCCAAAAGCTTTCGATTCCGATTATGATTTCGAAGCGAGAAGCGGACCTCCAACGAAGCTTCTGTGCAACATAGATCATAACTTAATCGTCATGATTGAGGTTTTTTATGATGAAGTCATGAATTTTGGTGGTATAATCCATCCTTAAGTTAAAATGAAGTGAGAAAATATAAAACAAAATCTTTAGAAAAAGGGCATTTTCAAAAGTACCACAAAAATTAGGAATGTTTCAAAAATACTACGCTCTCAAAATTTTCAAAATACCATAATTTTTTCAAAAATACAACAAAAATATTTTTGTTCCAAAAATACAACAACTTTAAAATAGATTTAAATCCTAAAAAACCAAAAATCAAATTCTACCCCCTTCAAAACTAAACCTTAAACTTTATTTAGTGAACCTAAATCCAAAATTTAAATTTCTAAACCATTAAAATTCACTTTTTTATGTTTGAGGTATTTTTGGAACATTTGAGAGTGTATGATATTTTTGAAACCTTTGGAAGTGTGTGATATTTTTTGATGGTTTTTGAAGGAATTCTTCTAAAAAATAATATCTATATATATATATATATATATATAT
>OVBE01003576.1:0-26418 GCA_900406425.1 Iberis pinnata
AAAATACAGGTGTCAGGATTCGTCTCTCTCAGAAAAGCTCTCAAAATAATGAACTGTATTGTGAATTGTATTCTGTTCTTTGTTTGTGTTGTATATAATAAACCCTAAACTTCTAACTTATATAGAGTTCAAAAAAGAATAAAACCTAATAAGGAAAACCTATGATAAGTCTTGAGTATGGAAACGTCTTTTTGGCATTCTTCAATAATTCTCGAGCATTCGGATCTTGGATAGATTGATCCAAACTTCGGTAAGTTTGAAGTCTTCAGGATCGATCGATAGCTTGACCATGATTCTTCTGCGAGATAGCTTGACCAGTCTTCAGTAAATCGTCATATCTTTTGATTGCTTAAATAGATTGACCTCAAATTATTTTCATATGAAAGCTAACTCACGTGGCCAGTTTGAGTTAAAATCTCAGCCCATTCCATTCATAGCAACATCTCCAAATGTCGATCAATTTTCGGCTCTTCTGTTGAACTTTGCTTCTGCATTCGTCAAATTGCATCCATTTTGTGCACAAAACCACCTTTTTGCTCCAGAACGTCCAAAATACCTGGAATCATGAAAATATACCAAAACACATAGAAAATACTCGAATGATGAAAAATAGCAAGTATAAATAGTCACTAAAAGACATCAAAATCAAGTGATATCACATGTCTGGAAACCATACATACTTCAAGATTATTGATGAATCTAACACGGAAAATGTAAGATTTGGAGATGACTCATGAGTTGATATAAAAGGAAAGGGATCCATAATCTTCTTAAGCAGCGATGAAAAAAAAAGACTCTAGCTAACATATACTATATTCCAGACCTAAAAAAGCAACATCATCAGCTTAGGAAAAGCACCCGAGTCAGAATGTAAGCTTACAATGAAAGAAAACTATCTTACCCTAATCGACAAAAGAGGAAACCTAATTGAAAAATCTTTTCGCTCAAGAAAATTACTGTATAAAGTCGTAATGGATAAGATAGATATAAGGTGTCTACAAGTGGTTGCACCACAAATTATCTCATCAAAGTGGCACTCACGACTCAAACACATAGGTTTTGAAACTATGAAAACGATGATAAGCAAAAAGTTAGTCACATGATTACCTCAAGTTCAAGTCGAAAAGAGCAATGTGCATCATGCTTACTTGGAAAACAAATAAAGAAATCGTTTCCTCAAGCCACAAAATACCGCGCTGCAAAAAAACTTGAGTTGATACACAGAGATCTCAGCAATCCAATATCTCCATTTACAGCTACAAGAAATAAGTAAATATTTGTATTATTGATGATAATACACGTTGACGATTTTGTTAAAAGAAAAAGGTGAAGCTTTTAACAAATTCAAAATTTTAAGGCCAAAATTGAACAAGAGACTATAGAGGTCACCCTAAGAACAGATAGAGGAGGAGAATTAACATCACAATAATTCCAAAATTTATGTGAGAAATTCGGAATCAAGAGACATATGACTGCACCTTATTCTCCACAATAAAACAGAGTTGTTGAGAAGAAATATAACTCTTATGGGGATGACAAGAAGCATACTCAAACATATGAAAGTTCCAGATTATCTTTGGGGAAAAGCTGTGAGACATGAAACTTACCTAATAAATCGTGTAGCTATAAGAACTCTTAAAGGAAAACGCCATATGAAGCATTGAAAGGAAGAAAATCGAACTTGGAACATGTTCGTGCATTTGGTTGCATATGTTATGCAAGAGTAGACACACCTCACCTAAAGAAACTAGATGATCGATCTAGAGTATTGGTTCATCTCGGCATTGAACCAAGAACAAAAGCATATCGAGTTTTTGATCCATCAAACTGAAAGATGATTGTAAGTCAAAAAGTTATTTTGATGAGATTTCAAGTTGGAAGTGGAACTATCTAAATCAAAATAACCAAGAAGAAACAAGAGAAACCTATCTCGAGATTAGAGATAAAGAAAGAAATGGCTTTGAAGAATAAATCCGCGAAGAAGAAGATAGAGAAGTCATTGAACTCGAAAATGACAATGAAATCTAAATGAGGAAGTAGAAGAAAACGAGAATCATCTAAGAAGATCAACAAGGAAAAATACAATAGCAAAATACTTAGATGATTATGTACAAGTGGCTGATGAGGAACCGTGGAACTTTGAAGAAGCAAAACAAGAAAAGGTATGAATTCAAGCTTGTAAAGATGAACTTGCATCGATAGAAAGAAACAAAACATGGGGTTTGGTCGATTTTCCAAAGGAAGTTAAACCAATTGGTATAAAGTGGATCTTCAAGAGATAAATAAACTCAGATGGAAGCATCAACAAGTACAAAGCAAGACTAGTGGCAAAAGTCTATGTACAAAAGCATGGAATATACTATGAAGAAGTCTTCGCATCTGTACCTCGCATAGAAACGGTTAGGTTTCTATTTGCTTTGGCGGCCAGAATAACTAGGAAATAAATCACCTCGATGTAAAAATGGCATTCTTACATGGAGATCTAAAAGAAATAGTATATGTGACTCAACCCGAAGGATTCATCACTCAAGGAAATGAAAATAAATTGTATATATTATACAAAGAACTTTATGGTTTCTAAGCACCAAGTGCATGGAATGAAAAACTCAACGAAGTGCTAGAAGAGATGAAATTCATAAAGTTTAGTAAAGAGCCATCATTGTATAGAAGACATGCAAAAAGAAATGTGATTCATAAGGTCGTGTATGTGGACGATTTGCTTGTAACGACTTCAAGACAAGACTCAATTTTCGAATTCAAAAGAAACATGTCTTCAAAGTTTGACATGAGTGATCTTGGCTTATTAACATATTACTTGGGCACTAAAATAATACAACATAACAAGGGCATCACACTTCAGCAAGATAGATATGTAAACAAGATCTTAGCAATCGCTGGAATGAGTGAATGCAAAAGCCAAAGAAGAACGAAGCATAGATGAGACAATCTATCAAAGACATATTAGATGTCTAAGGTATTTTCACACTAGACCTGATTTATCTTATTCAATTGGAGTGCTTAGCTGATACATGCAAGAACCGAAAAAATCTCATGGAGTGGAATTTAAGCAAGTATTGAGATACTTGAAGGGAACCATGACACTTGGACTCGAATTTGGAAGTGCAAAGAAAACCAAATTGATAGGTTATTCGGATACCATCCATAAAGTTGACATGGATGATGTAAGAAGTACTACATGTCATATATTTTATTTGAATGAGTCAGCAATTACTTGGTGCTCTCAAAAACAAGATATTGTTGCACTATCTTCTTGTGAAGCTGAATTTATGGCAGCTACAGAAGCAGTTAAACAAGCGATATGGCTCCAAAAACTTCTAAGTAAAACTGCAGGGAAACCAGGTGAAAACGTGATTATCAGAGTTAATAATAAATCAGCAAAAGCTCCTACGATAAATCCAGTATTTCACGGAAGGAGCACACATTTACATAATCGATATCATTTCATACAAGAATGCATAGAAAAAAAAGAAGTGGAGGTTCTACATGTTTCACGGAATGAGCAGAAAGCAGATATATTAACCAAGGCATTATCAAGAACAAGATTCAAAGAGATGAGAGTATTCATTGGAATCAAAGACATGTCAAAGATAAACTTCAAGATTAAGGGGGGGGGGGGGGGGGAATGTTGATGTCATCTTGAAGTAGAACAAAAAGGAAAATAAAGAATCAATATTATATTTAGAAGATATCTAAATATATTCATATCTTTAGAAGTTATCTAAATTATGTATAATCCTTATTGTTTTAGGATCAAAATTTTCTTGGTTTTTATAGATAGAGAAATATCAAAGTGTGGTGGTGGTGGTGATGGGCTACGGTTGTGGTGGGTATATTTCATTAATGGAAAACCCATTTGCTCAATAGTATAACTCATTTTCTCAGGATGGTTCATCATCTCAAGAAACCATTATTGTTTGTTTTGACTATGATTTAGATTTAGGTTTAGATTTCTAGATTGCTCATAAAATCCACGTTTCTTTTAAAAACCGATATTTCATTCATATTAACAAATTTTTTGAGAGCCTATTCATTAAATTGTTGGACTATCCTCTAGTCCTGAACATATATTTCATGTGATTGTCTAAAAATACTATTTTCTTTCAAAAATACCACAAACATAAAAATTGAATTTTAAGAGCTAAGAATAAGTTTTTGGGTTTGGACTCACTGATTAGAGTATAATGTTTATTTTTAAAGTGGTTGTGATTTAGTTTTCTAGCATAGAGTTTTTATTTAATCAATTTCAAATTTGTTGTATTTTCAGAAAAATTTGGAATGTATTATAAAGAAATTCTCCTTAAATTTATTAATCAGAAAACTTTGGTTATATGAAATGCAAAGGCAATACATAGGAAACCAAATACTTTGTTATCAGAAATTAACATTCATAAGAACAAACATTGGTGACAAAAAAAAAGAACAAACATTGTTGATAGAGACCATTTATGGCTTTTGGTGATAGTAACACTTGTTGTCAACAAACCATTCTTCTAGATGATTCTGACTTTGATTCTGATTGAAAACTCCATCTTGAGACACAACCGGATATCCAAATTGTTGATGGTACTGATTCTGATTTGGATGCTGACCATAAACACCAATTGAATTCATCATTTGATAATAACCTTGTTGGTCATTAGAAACAGCAAGAAAGTTACTTCCAAAAGCATTAGCCTCATGCCCTAGTCTTTGGCTTGATGAGATCATAGGCTTAAAACCCCATAACTCATTAGCCATTTGAGAAGAGTTAAGAACATTAGGATTTAAAAAAGATGATGAACCAACTTCACCTATAACTCCTCCATGTGGTGCAATAGCATAAGTTGATGAAGAAGATCCTCCATATTCAAGTAGAGGTTGATTAAAAGTTTTAATTTTATGATAATAAAGCTCCTTAATATATTGATCAATATATTTCCACACATCTTCAGAATTCTCACTAGTTGGCTTAAGCTTGTCCCATTGACCACCAAGAAACATGAACATGGCCTCTTTCATTGTTCTCTCCATATTATCTTTCATCTTCTTGTTGTTAGTCTCCATGGCTCTTATTATGCTTTGACTTAGAAAACCTTCATGGTCCACCATTTTGTTCTCTTTCTCCATCTCAGGAAGCATCTCAAACTTTTCAACTATGTTCTTGACTTCTAAGTTTGATGGAAACACCTCTGGATTTGCAGTGAATGGACTACATATAATAGCACATGCTTCAATTCCACAAAGAACAGAGATCTCATGGATCTTTTTGAAAAGTCCTTTCTTCCTCTTGTTGAATGTTGCTTTCCTTATTGAATCATTGGTTATGTAAGCTAGCTTTAGCCTCTTCCTTCCCATTACTACAAAATTGCTTTCTTTTGTTTTGTGAGTTTTTATGCTGTGTTGTGTCTTTTTTGTATGATGTCTATTGCCTTGTTTATATAGACTTTTGAAATGTTCAAATGGTGAGGTTTTTTATGACCAGGAAATTCTCGACCGAATCATTTACCTTTTGCGGTATAAAATTTAAATGAGTATTTTTAGAAATCATCTATCATACCTTTTTTTTATATAAGAAAATCATCCATCATACATTGTATCTTTGAATATATTTATTAGGATTAAATGACAATATATTTTTAGAGTAAATATATTGTACAATGCATCTTTTAAAATTTTGTCAGATTTGCAAAACATCGTGGGCTATAGCTCACTAATTCATATATTCCTAGTCATTGTCAAGTTATTGTCAAACCATGGTCAAAACAATGCAATAGTGATAATTAACAAGTTATTGTCAAACATATTTAAACTTTTTAATTATCACTATTGCATTAATTTGACCATGGTTTAGCTATAACTTGAAAATCACTCAAATATGTAAATTAGTGAACTATAGCCCATGATTTATTGTCAATTGACAAAATTTGAAATAGTTTAGTATTCTTCCTTAGAGTCTCTTTAAACATTAAAAAAGGGTTAAAACGTTTTAATTATCAATATTTCATTATTTTGACCATGGTTTAGCAATAACGTGAAAATCACTAAAATATAAAAATTAGTGAGCTATAGTCCACGATGTTTTGCCAATCTGTCAAAATTTTAAATATGTTTCAGTATTCTTCCTTAGAGTCGCTTTAAACAATAAAAATGGATTGAAACTTGTTAATTATCACTATTGCATTAGGTTGACCAAGTTTTAGCCATAACTTGAAGATCACTAAAATATGTAAATTAGTGAGCTATAGCCCACGATTTTTTTGTCATTTTGACAAAATTTGAACTAGTTTAATATTCTTCCTTAGAGTCTCTTTAAGCATTAAAAATGGGTTGAAACTTTTTAATTATCACTATCGCATTAGTTTGACCACGGTTTAGTAATAATATCAAAATCACTAAAGTATATAAATTAGTGAGTTATAACACACGATTTTTGTCGGTTTGAAAATATTTGAAATAAGTTTAGTATTATTCCCTAGATTCTCTTTAACAATAAACATGAGTTGAAACTTGTTAATTATCACTATTGTATTAGTTTCACCATGGTTTATCAATAACGTGAAAATCATTCAAATATATAAATTAATGAGCTATAGTCCACAAGTTTTTTTCAATTTGACAAAATTTGAAATAAGTTTAGTATTCTTCCTTAGAGTCACTTTAATATATAATAGTGGGTTGAAACTTGTTAATTATCACTATTTAATTAGTTTGACCATGATTTTCTATAACTTGAAAATCACTAAAATATGTAATTAGTGGGCTATATAGCCCACGATTTTTTGTCAATTTGACAAAATTTCAAATAGTTTAGTATTCTTCCTTAGAGTTTCTTTAATCATTAAAAATGGGTTGAAACTTTTTAATTATCACTATTGCATTAGTTTGACCACGGTTTAGTAGTAATGTCAAAATCACTAAAATATATAAATTAGTGAGTTATAACACACGGTTTTTGTTGGTTTGAAAAAATTGAAATAAGTTAAGTATTATTCCTTAGAATCTCTTTAACAATAAACATGGGTTGAAATTTGTTAATTATCACAATTGCATTAGTTTGACCATGGTTTGATAATAACTTGAAAATGATTATGAATATATGAATTAGTGAGCTATAGCCCACGATGTTTTCCCAATCTCACAAAATTTTAAATATGTTTCAGTATGCTTCCTTAGAGCCGCTTTAAACAATAAAAGTGGGTTGAAACTTGTTAATTATCACTATTGCATTAGTTTGACCATGGTTTAGAAATAACATGAAAATCACTACAATATATGAGTTAGTGAGCTATAGCCCACGATATTTTACCAATCTGACAAAATTTTAAATATGTTTCAGTATGCTTCCTTAGAGCCGCTTTAAAAAATAAAAATGGGTTGGAACTTGTTAATTATCACTATTGCATTATTTTCACCAGGTTTACCAATAAAATGAAAATCACTAAAATATATGAGTTAGTGAGCTATAGCCCACGATCTTTTACCAATCTAACAAAATTTTAAATATAATTCAGTATGCTTCCTTTGAGTCGCTTTAAAAAATAAAATCTGGTAGAAACTTGTTAATTATCACTATTTCATTACTTTTGACCATGGTTTAGCCATAACTCAAAAATCACTAAAAATATGTAAATTAATGAGCTATAACCCACGATGTTTTGAAAATGTGATAAAATTTTAAATATGTTTCAGTATGCTTCCTTAGAGACAATTTAAACAATAAAAATGGGTTGGGACTTGTTAATCATCACTATTACGTTAGTTTGACCATGGTTTAGCCATAACTTGAAAATCACTAAAAATATGTAAATTAGTGAGCTATAACCCATGATTTTTTGTCAATTTGACAAAATTTGAAATAATTTAGTATTCTTCTTTAGAGTCTCTTTAAGCATTAAAAAGGGTTGAAACTTTTTAATTATCACTAATTCATTAGTTTGACCAGGTTTAGTAATAATGTCAAAATCACTAAAATATATAAATTAGTGAGTTATAACACACGGTTTTCGTCGGTTTGAAAAAATTTGAAATAAGTTGAGTATTATTCTTTAGAGTCTCTTTAACAATAAGCATGGGTTGAAACTTGTTAATTATCACTATTGAGTTAATTTGATCATGGTTTGACAATAACTTGAAAATGGTTATGAACATATGATTTAGTGAGCTATAGCCCACGATACTTTACAATTCTCACAAAATTTTAAATATGTTTCAGTAAGCTTCCTTAGAGCCGCTTTAAACAATAAAAGTGGGTTGAAATTTGTTAATTATCACTATTGCATTCGTTTGACCATGGTTTAGCCATAACTTGAAAATCACTAAAATATGTAAATTAGTATAGCCCACGATTTTTTGTCAATTTGACATTTCAAATAGTTTAGTATTCTTCCTTAGTGCCTCTTTAAGCATTAAAAACGGTTGAAACTTTTTAATTATCACTATTGCATTAGTTTGACCACAGTTTAGTAGTAATGTCAAAATCACTAAAATATATAAATTAGTGAGTTATAACACACGGTTTTTGTTGGTTTGAAAAAAATTGAAATAAGTTTAGTATTATTCTTTAGAGTTTATTTGACAATAAACATGAGTTGAAACTTGTTAATTATCACTATTGCATTAGTTTGACCATGGTTTAGTCATAACTCAAAAATCACTAAAAATATGTAAATTAGTGAGCTATGGCCCACGATTTTTTGTCAATTTGACAAAAAATCAAATAATTTAGTATTCTTCCTTTGAGTTTCTTTAATCATTGAAAATGAGTTGAAACTTTTTAATTATCACTATTGCATTAGTTGGACCACGGTTTAGTAGTAATGTCAAAATCACTAAAATATATAAATTAGTGAGTTATAACACACGGTTTTTGTTGGTTTGAAAAAATTTGAAATAAGTTTAGTATTATTCCTTAGAGTCTCTTTAACAATAAACATGGGTTGAAACTTGTTAATTATCACTATTGCATTAGTTCGACCATGGTTTGACAATAACTTGAAAATGACTATGAATATATGAATTAGTGAGCTGTAGCCCACGATGTTTTGCAAATGTGATAAAATTTTAAATATGTTTCAGTATGCTTCCTTACAGAAGATTTAAACAATAAAAATGGGTTGGAACTTGTTAATTATCACTTTTACATTAGTTTGACATGGTTTAGCCATAACTTGAAAATCACTAAATATATGTAAATTAGTGAGCTATAGCCCATGATTTTTTCTGAATTTGACTAAATTTGAAATAATTTAGTATTCTTCCTTAGAGTCTCTTTATGCATTAAAAAAGGTTGAAACTTTTTAATTATCACTATTGCATTAGTTTGACCACGGTTTAGCAGTAATGTCAAAATCACTAAATATATAAACTAGTGAGTTATAATACACGGTTTTTGTTGGTTTGAAAAAATTTGAAATAAGGTTAGTATTATTCCTTAGAGTCTTTTTAAAAATAAAATGGGTTGAAACTTGTTAATTATCACTATAACATTAATTTGACCATGATTTGACAATAACTTGAAAATGACTACGAATCCATTAATTAGTTAGCTATAGCCACAATATTTTTCCAATGTGACAAAATTTTAAATATGTTTTTGTATGCCTCCTTAGATCTGTTTTAAAAAAATAAAAATGGGTTGGAACTTGTTAATTATCACTATTGCATTAGTTTCACCATGGTTTAGCAATAACATGAAAATCAATAAAATATATGAGTTAGTGAGCTATAGCCCACGATATTTTACCAATATGACCTAATTTTAAATATGTTTCAGTATGCTTCCTTTGAGTCGCTTTAGACAATAAAAGAGGGTTAAAACTTGTTAATTATCACTATTGCATTAGTTTGACCATGGTTTAGCCATGACACAAAATCACTAAAAATATGTAAATTAGTGTGCTATAGCCCACGATTTTTTGTCAATTTGACAAAAAATCAAATAGTTTAGTATTCTTCTTTTGAGTTTCTTTAATAAAAAAATGGGTTGAAACTTTTTAATTATCACTATCGCATTAGTTTGACCACGATTTAGTAGTAATGTCAAAATCACTAAAATATATAAATTAGTGACTTATAACACACGGTTTTTGTTGGTTCGAAAAAATTTGAAATAAGTTTAGTATTATTCCTAAGGATCTCTTTAGCAATGAACATGGGTTGAAACCTTTTAATTATCACTATTGCATTAGTTTGACCATGGTTTCACAATAACTTGAAAATGACTATGAATATATGAATTAGTGAGCTATAGCCGACGATGTTTTGCAAATGTAACAAAATTTTAAATATGTTTCATTATGCTTCCTTAGAGACGATTTAAATAATAAAAATGGGTTGGAACTTGTTAATTATCACTATTATATTAGTTTGACCATGGTTTAGCCATAACTTGAAAATCACAACAAATATGTAAATTAGTGAGCTATAACCCATGATTTTTTGTCAATTTTAAATAATTTAGTATTCTTCCTTAGAGTCTCTTTAAGCATTAAAAAGTGTTGAAACTTTTTAATTATCACTAATGCATTAGTTTGACCAGGTTTAATAATAATGTCAAAATCACTAAAATATATAAACCAGTGAGTTCTAATACACGGTTTTTGTCGGTTTGAAAAAATTTGAAATAAGTTTAGTATTATTCTTTAGAGTCTCTTTGACAATAAGCATGGGTTGAAACTTGTTAATTATCACTCCTGAATTAGTTTGACCATGGGTTGACAATAATTTGAAAATGATTATGAATATATGAATTATTGAGCTATACTCACGATGTTTTGCAATTCTCACAAAATTTTAAATATGTTTCAGTATGCTTCCTTAGATACGCTTTAAACAATAAAAGTGGGTTGAAACTTGTTAATTATCACTATTGCATTAGTTTGACCATGGTTTAACCATAACTTGAAAATCACTAAAATATGTAAATTAATGAGCTATAGCCCACGATTTTTTTGTCAATTTGACAAAATTTCAAATAATTTAGTATTCTTCCTTATAGTTTCTTTAATCATTAAAAATGGGTTGAAACTTTTTAATTATCACTATTGCATTAGTTTGACCACGGTTTAGTAATAATGTCAAAATCACAAAAATATATAAACTAGTGAGTTATAATACACGGTTTTTGATGATTTGAAAAAATTTGAAATAAGTTTAGTATTATTCTTTAGAGTCTCTTTAACAATAAGCATGAGTTGAAACTTTTTAATTATCACTATTGAATTAGTTTGACGATGGTTTAACAATTACTTGAAAATGATTATGAATATATGAATTAGTGAGCTATAGCCCACGATGTTTTGCAATTCTCACAAAATTTTAAATATGTTTTAATATGCTTCCGTAGAGCCGTTTTAAACAATAAAAGTGGGTTGAAACTTGTTAATTATCACTATTGAATTAATTTCACCATGGTTTAGCCATAACTTGAAAATCACTAAAATATGTAAATTAGTGAGCTATAGCCCACGATTTTTTGTCAAACTGACAAAATTTCAAATAGTTTAGTATTCTTCCTTAGAGTTTCTTTAATCATTAAAAATGAATTGGAACTTTTTAATTATCACTATTGCATTAGTTTGACCACGATTTAGTAGTAATGTCAAAATCACTAAAATATATAAATTAGTGAGTACACACGATTTTTGTTGGTTTTACAGAATTTGAAATAAGTTTAGTATTATTCCTTAGAGTCTCTTTATTAATAAACATGGGTTGAAACTTGTTAATTATCAATATTGCATTAGTTTAACCATGGTTGGACAATAAATTTAAAATGGCTTTGAATTCATGAATTAATGAGCTATAGCGCCACGATATTTTACCAATCTGACAAAATTTTAAATATGTTTCAGTATGCTTCTTTAGATCCGTTTTAAACAATAAAAGTGGGTTGAAACTTGTTAATTATCACTATTGCATTAGTTTCACTATGGTTTAGCCATAACTTGAAAATCACTTATAATATGTAAATTATTGAGCTATAACCCACGTTTGTCAATTTGACAAAATCTGAGATAATTTTGTATTCTTCCTTAGAATGTCTATAAGCATTAAAAAAGGTTTTAAACTTTTTAATTGTCACTAATTCATTAGTTTGACCAGTATTAGTAATAATGTCAAAATCACTAATATATATATATATATATATATATATATATTAGTGAGTTATAATACACGGTTTTTGTCGGTTTGAAAAAAATTTGAAATAAGTTTAGTCTTATTCGTTACAGTTTCTATAACAATAAGCATGGGTTGAAACTTGTTAATTATTACTATTGAATTAGTTTAACCATGGTTTGACAATAACTTGAAAATGATTATGAATATATGAATTAGTGAGCTATAGCCCACGATGTTTTGCCAATCTCACAAAATTTTAAATATGTTTTAGTATGCTTCCTTAGAGCCGGTTTAAACAATAAAAGTGGGTTGAAACTTGTTAATTATCACTTTTTCATTAGTTTGACCATGGTTTAACCATAACTTTAAAATCACTAAAATATGTAAATTAGTGAGCTATACCCCACAATTTTTTGTCAATTTGACAAAATTTTAAATAGTTTAGTATTCTTCCTTAGAATCTCTTTAAGCATTAAAAATGGGTTGAAAAATTTTAATTATCACTATTGTATTAGTTTGACCACAGGTTAGTAATAATATCAAAATCACTAAAATATATAAATTAGTGAGTTATAACACATGATTTTTGGCGGTTTGAAAATATTTGAGATATGTTTAGTATTATTCCTTAAAGTCTCTTTAATAATAAATATGGGTTGAAACTTGTGAATTATCACGATTGCGTTAGTTTGACCATGGTTTGACAATAACTTGAAAATGACAACGAATATATGAATTTGAGCTATAGCCCATGATGTTTTGCCAATTTGACAAAATTTGTAAAATATTTCAGTATGCTTCCTTAGATCCGCTTTAAAAAATAAAATTGGGTTGAAACTTTTCAATTATCACTATTGCGTTAGTTTCACCATGGTTTAGCAATAACGTGAAAATCACTAAAATATAGATATAAGTGAGCTATAGTCCACGAGTTTTTGTCAATTTGACAAAATTTGAAATAAGTTTAGTATTCTTCGTTAGAGTCGCTTTAAACAATAATAATGGGTTAGAAATTGTTAAGTATCACTATTGCATTATTTTAACCATGGTTTAGCCATAACTTGAAAATCATTAAAAATATGTAAATTAGTGAGCTATAGTCCACGATTTTTTTGTCAACTTGACAAAATTTTAAATAATTTAGTATTCTTCCATAGAGTCTCTGTAAGTATTAAAAGGGTTGAAACTTGTTAATTATCACTAATGCATTAGTTTGACAAGGTTTAGTAATAATGTCAAAATCACTAAAATATATAAATTAGTGAGTTATAACACACGGTTTTCGTCGGTTTGAAAAAATTTGAAATAATTTTAGTATTATTCTTTAAAGTCTCTTTAACAAAAAAAAATGGGTTGAAACTTGTTAATTATCACTATTGAATTAGTTTGACCATGGTTTGACAGTAGTTTGGAAATGATTATGAATATATGAATTAGTGAGCTATAGCTCACGATGTTTTGCCAATCACACAAAATTTTAAATATGTTTCACTATGCTTTCTTAGAAACACTTTAAACAATAAAAATGGGGGAGAACTTGTTAACTATCACTATTGAATTAGTTTCACCATGGTTTAGAAATAACATGAAATTACTAAAATATATAAAGTAGTGAGCTATAGTCCACGAGTTTTTGTCAATTTGACAAAATTTGAAATAATTTTAGTATTCTTCCTTAGAGTCGCTTTAAACAAAAAAAGTGGGTTGAAATTTGTTAATTATCACTATTGCATTAGTTTGACTATGGTTTAGCCATAACTTGAAAATACTAAAATATGTAAATTAGTGAACTATAACCCACAATTTTTTGTCAATTTGACAAAATTTGAAATAGTTTAGTATTCTTCCTTAGAATCTCTTTAAGCATTAAAAATGGGTTGAAACTTTTTAATTATCATTATTTCATTAGTTTACCACGGTTTAATAATAATATCAAAATCACTCAAATATATAAATTAGTGAGTTATAACACATGATTTTTGTCGGTTTGAAAATATTTGAAATTTAGTATTATTCCTTAGAGTCTCTTTAACAATAAACATATGTTGAAACTTGTTAATTATCACTATTGCATTAGTTTGACCATGATTTGGCAATAACTTGAAAATGACTATGAATATATGAATTAGTGAGCTATAACCCACCATGTTTTGCCAATATGACAAAATTTTAAATATGTTTCAGTATGCTTCCTTAGATCCACTCTAAACAATAAAAATAGGTTGGAACTTGTTAATTATCACTATTTCATTAGTTTCATCATGGTTTAACAATAACATGAAAATTACTAAAATATATGAATTAGTGAGCTATAGCCCATGATGTTTTGCCAATCTGACAAAATTTTAATATGTTTCAGTATTCTTCCTTAGAGTCGCTTTAAAAATAAACATAGGTTGAAACTTGTTAATTATCACTATTGCATTAGTTTGATCATGGTTTAGCCATAACTTGAAAATCAATAAAATATGTAAATTAGTGAGTTAAAGCCCATGATTTTTTGTCAATTTGACAAAATGTGAAATAGTTTAGTATTCTTCCTTAGAGTTTCTTTAAGCATTAAAAATGGGTTGAAACTTTTTCATTGTTAATATTGCATTAGTTTGACCACGGTTTAGTAATAATATCAAAATCACTACAATATATAAATTAGTGAATTATAACACACAATTTTTGTCGGTTTGAAAATATTTGAAATAAGTCTAGTATTATTCCTTAGAGTCTCTTTAACAATAAAGATAGTTTGAAACATGTTAATTATCACTATTGCATTAGTTTGATCATGGTTTGACAATAACTTAAAAATGACTATGAATATATGAGTCAATGAGCTATATCCCACGATGTTTTGCCAATCTGACAAAATTTAAAATATGTTTCAGTATGCTTCCTTAGAGCCCCTTTAAACAATAAAAATGGGTTGAAACTTATTAATTATCACTATTGTGTTCGTTCATCATGGTTTAGCAATAATGTGAAAATCACTAAAATATACTCCCTCCGTTTCATATTAGTAGTTGTTTTGCTTAAAAGCGCGCATATTAAGAATTTTTTTTTTTATATATTTTTTATTTTTTCACTTTTTTGTCTCTACATTTAGTTAGAACAATGATTATTATGGATTAAAGAAAAATTAAAAAGATAAGAAAATGATTTTTAAAAAATAAAAACATAATTATTTTAGCTTTTTAAGTAAAAGTTTTTACTTTTTGCCTTGATTTGTGAAAACAACTTATATTGTGAAACAAAATAAACCCTTCAAAATAACTAATAATATGAAACGGAGGGAGTATAAATTAGTAAGCTATAGTCCACGAGTTTTTTTCATTGACAAAATTTGAAATAAGTTTAGTATTCTTCCTTAGAGTCGCTTTAAACAATAAAAGAGGGTTGAAACTTGTTAATTATCACTATTGCATTATTTTGACCATGGTTAGCCATAACTCGATATGAAATTGGGTACGACCGATGTTCTCTCTTTCACACCTCGACCACAGAACTTTGCCTCTATCAAGCGTCAAGTGAATGGCTCGATCTCATACGCTTCTCAGCTCGAACCAATCATGCTCCAACCGACCAACTCGAATCCAGAATGGATCTGACCCGAGACCCAAGCCAATGATTGTATTTTGTCTTTCGTGCGTTTTAGGGCTTTTCCTAAACACTATATAAGCCCTAAAACATCTCCTTTTTAGAAAGTTCTGTTTTGGTTGTCATTTTAAATTACCGAGAGAAGATGTAAGTAAATCTAGATATAATGATAAGCTATCCTCCTAATATTAAAGTTGGTGGTGATGATGAGTCGATGTCTACATTTTTTTTTCGCGGATATCAAAAGATTTGAGTGGTTGGTTGTTTAAAAAAGATCAACTTTTCAAATCAAAGAAGACTTGATAAAGACAATGGAGATATGCGTCATTAAGAATAACTTTGACTAAAGAGTTGCAAAATCGTGTACTCGTTTCACGTGTATACGGTGCAAAGATAAGTTATGCAATTGGAGAGTTCGTGTAGAGTGTCTACTTGTGAGCAGTTCTTAATGGTTTCTCTTTTTGTTAATCATCTTCTGATATATCAAAATATTTATATATACCACTACTATTGTAAGACTAAAGATCACAATGTTACTCTAGATTAATCAAGAAGCGATTGATATTACTTGATTTTAATGCAAAATAGTGGGATTTTATGTTTGCTATTCTGCATTATTCCGAACGTTTTCATTGCATATTTGGTAGAATTTCAGGATTCTAGGTGTTCGGTTCGAGTCGGAGCAAAACGATGCATTTCAGGAGATTTCGGAAGATTTCAAAAATTGCATAACAATATGCATGATCGGGCACCTGAAGAGATCGTTCGGGCAGTGCATTTAGAAGTTGCACGATCGGGCAAGTAATGTGCCCGATCGGGCAAAAGTCCCTGGAAAATTAGAAGATTGAAGATCGATCGGGCAAGAAGAATGAGTCGTGCAAAAACATAAGTTGCTCGATCGGGAAACCATGTGCCCAATCGAGCACATCCCACGAGAAGAAATTGAAGTTTTTCCAAATTTGCAATCAAGTCCTCAAGTTTATCCCAAATTTTCATATTTTATTATTTTACTTTTTAGCTTATAAATACTTGGTGTTTTAGGTTTTTAGAACGAAAGCTTTATTTTGATTTCTGAGAGAATTACTGAGAGAGAAGAGATTCAACCTGTCTTTGGAGAAGATTTATGAACCCTTATCATATATCTATTTTTTCTACTATGTGTTCTATAATGATATTGTGTTGTTCATCATTTACAATGTCTGAGTAGTTCACTAGATAGGTTTTAGGGTTTCTGAGGGAAATCATGGTTTGATTGTTAGATTTGTCATAAGGGGATAATAATTGTTAGGTTCTTAGTCTAGACTTGTTAGACCATGTGCAATGCAAGAGCTCTTAAAAAAGAGTTCTTATTTTTAAAATTTTAAAATATTATATATATATATATATATCGAACCTATCGTGGGCTGCCACGTGTCAGTGGGGCCCACGAACAGTGCAAGAAACATATCCAGATTAAGAGACAAAAGAGCTTGTCTCTTACTAAAAAGTGGGGCCCACTCCCTAAGAACCCCTTTAAATCCATGCAATGTTTATGCTCTTATTAATGCATGAATTAGAGTAGCTAAATAGATTGATAAACGCAAACAGATTTGGTTTAGAGATCTGACCTAGTCTAGATGAATAAGTGATTTTGTTTGCGAGAGTATTGTCTTCATTGCTTATGAACAATTGAATCTGAACTGTATTGCATGATCAATTATTTAAAAGACGGCGAGAGTTTGTCTCTGATAATTTGAGTATATGGTTTAGTACTCCGAGAGGAGATTATTCCATCTTTGTCTTTCATGTTGAGAACTATGCTAAAATAAAATCCCTGAATGATAAATTGACTTTCAATCCTGACTACCTATGGTTTCCATGATGCTTGACGCTTTTATTTCATAGTTTAAACTGTTTTCTATTTATCGTTTTGATTTGTTTACAAACAACCTTAATTATTTTTGCTTTAGCTTGATTTGAAACTAAAACTGAAACGTGTACTTTCTGGTATCTGTGGATTCGATACCCTATACTTTGCTACATTGAACTGTTCTCTGCAGTATTAGTTTTAGGATTAAATTCTAGACCTATAAGAATTTTGGCGCCGTTGCCGGGGACCAATAGTGCCTTTTTAGTTTCTCATTAAAATCTAGTCTAAAGTTTTATTTTTTCAGTACTCATCTTGTTCTTTTCTGCTTATTTTTGTTTTACATGTGTATGATCAGAAGATCTGACAAATCTTCTGAATTGCTAAACCTCAGTAACTCGGAACTTGCATGGATAGAACGCTCCAATTGGAAAGCTAAGAAAGACGCAAGCTAATCCAATTCGGTGGCTGGGAACGTTAATCAAATCATTCTAGTCGAATGCGAAGGTCAAAAAGATCCACCTGCTCTTGGACTCAATCAATTGATCAACCAACCGCAAGGTGGTGATAACGGCAATCAAGTGCCACCAGGCCAACAATGAGCAAATAACAACCCACCTCTAGTTGGTTCATACAACAATCCCCAAGCCTACTATGCTAACATGAATCCCATCCAGCCCCCTCAACCTCAGCGAAGGGAATACCCATTCCCTATCCAGCTTATTCAGATGATCTGTAACCATCAATTCAGTGGTTTCCCAACCGAGCACCCAATGGATCATATTGACGTTTTTGAGAACATATGCAACACTATCAGACTCAATGGAGTAACCAGCGATTTCATGCATTGCAGTTTGTTCCGTCACTAATTAGCTGAAAGAGCACTTCGCTGGTTGAAGTCACTACCTGTTGGATCCAGAGTAACCTGGGATGATTGCAAAGCTAGGTTCATAAATCAGTTCTTCACTACCACCAGGACTAACACCTTGAGGAAAAAGATATCTTCTTTTGTACAAAACTCGGTGGAATCATTCTATGAATCTTGGGAGCGATTCAAAGAGCTGCTTCGTGATTGTCCACACCACGGTTTCTCAGATGTAAGTCTCCTCAATACCTTTTTATAGAGGAACTGAACAGAAGTATCAGTTGTCCTAAGATACAGCAAGCGATGGAGACTTTATGCAGAAACCTGTTCCAGATGCTTATCGTTTGATAGAGAATCTAGCAGCCAGTAATAGCAATCATTGCCCAGAGTTTGACCACCAAACAAAGGTTCCTATATTAGTTGCTAACTCAGAACTCTCAGAGTTGGAAGGAGAATTCTCAGAGATGAAAGGACTAATCACACGGCTTCTAAAAGGTCAAAATCAGAAACAGGTTAGTGTTATAGATAATTCTGAAGTTGATTGCTTTGCAATTCAAGAGCAGAATACTGGTGATAGAGAAGCATAAATAATTAAGTTTGTTTGTAAACGAATCAAAACGGTAAATAGAAAACCGTTTAAAACTATGAAATAAAAGCGTCAGGCATCAGGGAAACCACATGTAACCAGGATTGAAAACCAATTTATCATTCATAGATTTTCTTTGAAAATAGTTCTCAACATGAAAGACAATAATGGAATAATCTCCCCTCGGAGTACTAAACCCTATGCTCAAATTATCAGAGACAAACTTTCGCCGTCTTTTAAATAATAGATCATGCAATACAGTTTAGATTCAATTGTTCATAAGCAATCAAGAAAATACTCTCGCACGCAAAATCACTTATTCATCTAGACAAGATCCAACTCCTAAATCAAATCTCTTTGTGTTTATCAGTCTAATATAAATGAACTAGTTAGCTACTCTAATTCATGCATTAATAACAAGTCTAGACTAAGAACCTAACAATTATTATCCCCTTATGACAAATCAAACAATCAAACTCTGATTTTCCTAGGAAACCCTAAAACCCAACTATGGAACTACTCAGACATTGCAAAGCATACACAATTCAATATTCAAGAAGAACACATAATTAAAATAGAATAGATATATATAAGAGGGTTCATAAATCTTCTCCAGATACAGGTTGAATCTCCTCTCCCTCAGTAATTCTCTCATAAATCTAAATAAAGCTTAGTTCTAAAAACCTAAAACACAATGTATTTATAGGCTAAAAAAAGTAAATAATAAAATATGGAAACTTGGATAAGCTTAAAGACTTGGTTGCAAATTTGGAAAAATTCAATTTCTTCTCGGGGGATGTGCTCGATCGGGCATATGGTTGCCCGATCGAGCAACTCATGTTTTTGCACGACTCATTCTTCTTGCCCGATCGATCTCTAACTCCGGATTTTTCTAGGGAACTTTTTCCCGATCAGGTACATTACTCGCCCGATCATACACTTCTAAATGGCTTTACTCGATCGATCTTCTAATGTACTCGATCAAGCACTTTGTTCTGCAATTTCTGAAAACTTCTGAAATGCATAGTTTTGCTCCGACTCGAATCGAACACTTAGAATCCTAAAAATCTACCAAATATGCAATAAAAACACTCGGAATAATACAGAATAATAGACATAAATGCCCACTATTATGCATCAAAACCGAGTAATATCATATTGCTTGATCATTGCTCTTTACTTACCAATTAATTGTGTGATATTGGAATGATTGCTGTTAACTGTTCTGAATGATGCCTATCATATATGATTCTTGCTAATTTTTTATTAGTATTGCTCGATCATAACGCCTTAATGGTTTCTCTACAACTGATTCTTGTTAGTGTTAAAGATATCATTTCTCAATCATTGTCCAACCATTATTTACACTTCTCTTGAGTGTTTGTTCTTTTTGCAGGCATTGCAAAGGAGGCAAAGGACTTAAGAACAGATTTGAGAGCAATTCACCTTTAGTAAACCTCTTCCCCTTGAGCTCTTATAGTATTATCTACTTTCATCCATTATAAATTTTTCTATTGATCTTGGTTACTTCTATACCTTTTCTTATATTTATTTTCACTCCGGGACGGTGTGAAGTAAGTCTGGGGGAGAGTGTAATGATACTAACCACGTTTTGATGTATTGTCTTTTTGGTGAAAATTTTCAAAATTTTGTTTTTAATCTAGATGAGTCTATCGAGTCAAAGGAACCATGATCAAAATGAATGATGATAAATAGCCAAGTGTGGGTATGGTTTTCACTTTCTCTAGATTACTGACTTAGATTAATTGTTGAGATTAGGATTGGAACCCCATTATTGATTGATCTGTTTATGAAAATTCTGGTCTTTTGAGTTATTGATGAATTGATGCTAGCTCTGCCATGACAAGACTTAATTTAATATATGAATTATTCTTGCTTATGGTGTTGATATACTCTGAGAATTAGGTACCTTGCTCTTCAGTGTTCTGTAAAGCCGACAATTTCTTTCAGTACGGTCTGGGTCCTTTCTCTCTCTCCCTTCAGAAAATAAAAAATAGGTTCAGAAAAAGAGTTTAAAACGTGATCTAGAAGTCTGTAATCATTTCTCGGGGTGCTAAACAAAAAGCAGTAAGAAAATAAAAACGCAGAAAAGTGCGAAAAGAAAGAAAAAAAAGAAGTGAGAAAGGGGGAAAAAGGATCAGGACTGGAAGTCGGTTGATGCTCTGTTTGGTATGGGCATTTCGATAGAAGAGGTACTTGAGTAAATTGATTGATATACCATAGGTGATAATGCATGTATCTGGACTTAATTGAATTTAAAGAGCTGGTTGATATGATTTGATACTTGATTGATGTGGGATTTAGAGTAGGAAACAACATATTAGTTTAGTGGTGGTAAATAATTCAGTCTAAGTAGTTGTTTGAGATTGGTGTCTTTTGGATTTGAAACTTTGCTTATGGTTTTTGAGATTTTTTGAGTTTATGTGTGGTCCATTTCAAACCTCTTCTCCATATTGAATCTTGCTTTACTTGAGGACAATCAAAGATCTAAGTTTGGGGGAGTTGATATTACTCGATTATAGTGCACACTAGTGGGCATTTGTGTTTGCTATTCAGCATTATTCCGAGCGTTTTCATTGCATATTTGGTAGAATTTCAGGATTCTAGGTGTTCGGTTCGAGTCTAAGCAAAATGATGCATTTCAGGAGATTTTAGAAGATTTCAAAAATTGCATAACAATATGCACGATTGGGCACCTGAAGAGATCGATCGGGCAGTGCATTTAGAAGATGCACGATCGGGCAAGTAATATGCCCGGTCGGGCAAAAGTCCCTGGAAAATTAGAAGATTGAAGATCGATCGGGCAAGAAGAACGAGTCATGCAAAAAACGTGAGTTGCTCGATTAGGCAACCATGTGCCCGATCGAGCACATCCCCCGAGAAGAAATTGAAGTTTTCCAAATTTGCAATCAAGTCCTCAAGTTTATCCCAAATTTCCATATTTTATTATTTTACTTTTTAGCTTATAAATACTTGGTGTTTTAGGTTTTTAGAATGGAAGCGTTATTTTGATTTCTGAGAGAATTACTAAGGGGGAGGAGATTCAACCTATATATGGAGAAGATTTATGAACCCTTATTATATATCTATTTTATTTCTACTATGTGTTCTATAATGATATTATGTTGTTCTCCTTTACAATGTCTGAGTAGTTCACTAGTTAGGTTTTAGGGTTTCCCAGAGAAATCAGGGTTTGATTGTTAGATTGTCATAAGGGGATAATAATTGTTAGGTTCTTAGTCTAGACTTGTTATTAATGCATGAATTAGAGTAGCTAACTAGTTCATTGATATTAGATTGATAAACGCAAAGAGATTTGGTTTAGAGATTTGACCTAGTCTAGATGAATAAGTGATTTTACTTGCGAGAGTATTGTCTAGATTGCTTATGAACAATTGAATATGAAATGTATTGCATGATCTATTATTTAAAAGACGGCGAGAATTTATCGCTGATAATTTGAGCATAGGGTTTAGTACTCCGAGAGGAGATTATTCCATCTTATTCTTTCATGTTGAGAACTATGTTCAACGAAAATCCATGTATGATAAATTGACTTTAAATCATGATTACTTGTGGTTTCCCTGATGCCTGACGCTTTTATTTCATACTTTAAACCATTTTTTATTTGCCGTTATGATTCTTTTACAAAAAACCTTAATTATTTCTGGTTTAGCTTGATTTGAAACTGAAATTGAAATGTGTACTTTTTGGTCTCTATGAATTCGATACCCTATACTTTGCTACATTAAAATATTCTCTGCAGTATTAGTTTTAGGATTAAATTCTAGACCTATCAGCAATCTATAATACCTTAATTCAAAAAATGACAATACAAAGATTGAATCATTGTACATAAAAAAAAACCCACAAAAAATATTGAATATTTGCATCTTATTGTACTTGTTGGAGCTATGACGGATCTTCAAACAAAAATCACAACAACAAAAATAAAAGGATGGAACGACTATTCTACCTAAAACGGTCGTTCCATAATGTTCAGTACAATTTCTAGAACATTTTAGAACGATCATTCCAGGCCAGAACGGTCATTCCAAAATGTTAAAAGAACTATACAAAACATTATGGAACGATCGTTTCAATTTAAAATGACCATTCTATATAAATAACGAAAATTTAAAAGAAAATAGTTTTAAAAAATCCTTAAGGGTAAAAAAGACCTAAATTTTGAAAAATATTTAATTTTACAAAGTAGTGTAATAAAATGTTAGTTCCGCAAACATAGCGAAAAACCATTTTAGCTAATTCCCTCTATATTATATATAAGACTTTGTCAAGTGCATTATCTAGTTTTGAAAAAGACACCATTACTTGTTTATTGGGATTTTATATATTTCTAGTTATTTGATTCGTCATAAGGACAGATTCTCATGATATCTTAACAAAACAATAGATTTAATCCCAAATTTTACAATAATATATATGAATTATCAAATTTCTAAACAGTAAATGCAATTATATAGAAAATTCGAAAACCAAAATCTATGACCTCCAAATTCGAGTACCAGGCTGACCAGCCTTATTCGAAATAGATTCAATCATTTAGTTAGTGTCATAACTTAAATATATTATATAAGACATAACTCAAGTATTTAGGCCATAAATCCAGTATATTATATATTAAATCCATGTTGATAACAATAAAAATCCAGTATATTATATATATTCTTCATAAATTCAAATGATTTTATAAACACCTTAAGCTAGTGATTGGTAATTGTTGTTAGATAGTTCTAACAAAAAATAGGTGACAGCATCACATTTAATTTGTTTAGTCTAGTATGAATATGTTGTTTCAATGGTTGTATTTTATAACTTTATATACATAGAATACAAATTGAAATTTGTAAGAAAATTTAATTTAACTCTACTGAATTAAAAAAGATAATGCTTGTATGTGCTGAAAAATATCAAACCCAATAATAATATACGATAAAAATGCGAGTATCACAAATTCACCACCATAGAAACCATAATCATTCTGACAATAATTTATAACCAGTTCATAATCATAACAAACTAACACCATAAAGGAAATAAATCAAATTGCAATGCAAATTTATTACCACAAAAAATTAACACTTGAGCATATAATTTTTCTTGCCTATGACATTTGACTTTTGAAAACCTTAACGGAACCATAAATTATTGGTAATATTTGAGCTGGTAACAGGGACAGTACTGTTTGAACTATCAGTTGTTGGAGTAGTGGAGGAATCTTCGAGATTTTGTTGTTGTGGCGGTTGGTGGTGGTGGTGGTGATGGCTACGGTTGTGGTGGCTATTGTCCATGAATGGAAAAGCCATTCGCTCAGCAGCATAACTCATTTGCTGAGGATGGTTCATCGTCTCAAGAAACCATTGTTGGTTTTGACTATGATTTTGATTTAGGTTTAGATTTCTAGATTGCTCATAAAATCCACCATGTGGAGCTGCGGGGTGACGAAACATATGTTGTTGTTGCTGCTGCATAGCATTGAAATAAGCCTCAGCTGCCCCAGATGAGGAGGAAGAACCTACCTCATGAATAATAGTGGTGGCAGGAACGGCTAAACCCGCTTCAGCCACCAGGGATCCAAGCCCTTCATCAGTAGCAACACCAGTATTAGAAGATTCACCAATCTCCATACCAGACTCCCTTAAAATCTCAATCCTACGATTAATATCTTTCAAATATTGTTCAATCATATAACCTAAATCATTAAGATCAACAATATTCAAATGAAACATTCTCATGTTTCCAACCAAACATTGAAACATGACTTCAGTCATCTCAAGCTCCCTATTGTCTTTCATTTGCCTCTTCCAATGTTCAGTTGCTTTTGCGATCCTTTGCTTCAAAAAGGTTTCTTGATCCACCATTTTTTTGTGTTGATCCATCTCCGGTAATGTTCTGAATTCAGAAACTACCCTTTGCACACCAGAGTTTGATGGCCATACCTCAGGAGTTGAATCGTATGGACTGTAGACTATGGCACATGCAGTGATACCACAAAGAGTAGATAGTTCGTTTACTTTCTTCATCAAACCTTTTTTTCTCTTTTTAAAGGTTGCTTTTCTTGAAGAATCATTGACAATGAAAGCAAGTTTCACTTTCTTTCTAGTCATGATGGATTTTTCTTTCTCTTTTTCTTGTGTGTTGGTTTTGTGTTTTTGTGTACTGAGTTCTTCTATTTGTTGTATTATATAGTGGTGAAGTGGTATGAATATTTTTCTATCTTAATTAGAGTCATTGCTTTTTTTTAGTGTATAGCTAAGCAAAAAAAAATCAATATTAATGATTATAGTTGTCAATAGAGTTGTAAATTTATGTTATTATTTTGTACTTATTATTTTCTCCTTTAGGTAATATATAAAATTATATAAATTGGGCCACATTTATAATAGCATTGCGGTTATTTGGTTGAAATAATTACTCTTATTTGGAAGAAATTTCTAAGATTTGCTTGTATATGTTGCTCAATTTTTTTCCATACATTTCTCTGATTTTTGATTATTTCCTTAATTGATAATATTAATATGGGTTGTTGACTTGTAATGTAACAAAGAATTAAACAATTTTAATTGGAGATAATTGCTCTTACATTTATAATAATAAATTTAGTCGATTTTTATATACATACAAGTTAATATATGTTTTATGAAGATTTTTTCATAGCATGTATTTAATAATACAAAATATTATTTGAGATAAATGCTTTTAGTGAGAGAGATACTGAAAAATCTTGAATTATGAACATAATATTTCACTTTTAAAAACAAATATTTGACTAATGAAAAGATACATGTACATTTATGTATTGTAAATACGAAATACAATGTAATAAAATCGTTTCAAATATTTATCGATTTGATTATTATTCACTAATATTTCATTCTAAATACATATCAAGTCACTTGATGAGTAAATGAGTAAATACATGTATATTTGCATTTCTAAATATTAATACAAGGTAATAAAATATATTCAGATATTATTCCTTTTTGGGAGCATTATTTTATTATTCAATAACATTATTTCAGAATGTAGTCAAAGATGTTTTAGTCATGAGAACTTGTAGAATAAAAAAATACAAAGAATCTTGTAGAATTTCGACGTAAAATTTGACAGATTTTTTAAATATTTCCTTTCTTAAAATTAAGAAGAAACATGTACTAAATATATTAAGAATTCAATGGTCTATATTTTATAATTTTGAAATTTGTTTCTTAATTCATATGAAAAATGTCAAAGAAAATATATATTGCTATATACAATTCTATTTACTTCAAATTGTAGTAACTATTTTTATGTTGAATAATTCCTAAAACCTATCTATACTTTATTATTTTTACCATTATTATTATTATTATTATTATTATTATTATT
>OVBE01003577.1:0-26417 GCA_900406425.1 Iberis pinnata
ATTTTCAACCATCATCATCATCAATTTTAAAGAATCTTTTGAAATTTTTACTAATTTTTTAAAAAATCTATGTTTTTGTTCAGTTTTAAAAAATTTAAGAATGTAATTTTTTCAAATATTATATTTTNTATATTTTTCTTGATTTATTTTGTAATTTTCGAAGTTTTTCGAAATTTTTATAACTTTCTTTGGTTTTTTTTATTTTTTATGGATTTTTTTATTTTTCTGGATTTTTTTAGACTTTTTTAATGTTTTTAATTAAAAAAATAAAGTTAACGGTGCCTTAAACGGCAAGTAACCGAGTCCGTGTAAAATGGATAGATACTGATAACTTTTGTATTAATCTGGATAAACAATTTAGTTGGTGTATTAAGTTGGATATTCGAATACTTCGTGTATTAAAAAGGTAATTGGAACACAACTTGTGTATTAAAATGAAATTTTCCCTTTCATAAATATTAAATGGAAATATAATTTTCAGATCAATTATTTATGAAATTGGATAAGTCTTGTCAGACTTCACTTTTTTGGTACTATCTTTTATTTTTGTCGGCGTGTTTTTTAATTTAAGTACACAAATTATTAGTTTTGCCCTTTATTTATTTTAGGAAAATTGCAACTGATATGACCGACATTACCTATAATTCACTAAATAACACCTAGTACTAAAATATCACTTTCTCTCTCACGAGAATATAAACTATATTCGATATTGCCCCTTGAAAAACAATTGTGTACCTATTCTCCTAGCTATGTTTTTTGCAGAGAACAATTGAAATTATAGTTCATCTTTTTCTCGCAACCGTCTTCACCTTCTTTAATGGATACCGTTCATTAACTTCTACGGTTTTCTCCCAACTGCATCCTTTAATCCAGTCTTCAAATACATCATTCCTCTTAGTAACTTCAAATTATTCTCCATTAAAAAAAACTTTCACACTCCACACATAGAAGATACACTGCGAAAAAGAGAAAAGACTAAAGAAGAAAAAATACGCATATGCGTGCTAAAAGAAGGTTAATTCCTTCAACCCTTCTTATTTTCTGGGTAATTTCTGTTAAATCGATAGAATTTACTTAGAAAGCCCTAAATAGAAAAAGTTGTTTCTGGATTAGGGCATGATTGAACAGTAGTTCATATAAGAAAAATTAAACTTCAAACTTTAATCCACTTTGCATGTCTTTATTCCTGTTTAATCGATTGTTAAGAGTAATATGTTTTCTTCCTTTTTATTCGGTATAATGTTCATCGTCTTCCTCCCCTTTTCAAAGGCCTGCGATAATTTTCTCTGACTGTTATATAATTTTTGATGATATTTTAACATCTGTGGAATTCTATTTCATTCTCACCCAAAGTTCTCGTCTTCCTCATTAATCGTAAAAAAAATGATTTTTTAACAGAGATTAGGGTTAGACAATCAGTTCCACATTCTGCATTGTTTATCTTCGTCCTCAGCGTTCTAAGCACCTCCGCATTTCTAAGTAATTATTGTATTTCGTAATGAAAATTAAATTTGGTATATTGGCTATTTATTTATGGTAGTTAGAGTATTTTGTTTAATTTTTGGTTGCTATCACAGAAAAACTATGGCTGAAGACACCGAAAATGAACTGCCTTCCCGTTTATTTGAACTAAACTACGAGCCTGATGGAAAAGCCAGGGTTAATAAATATTTTAATTTGAGAGCCATCGAGAACATAAAACAAGCCTTGGATGAGGATCAGTTGGAATTGCTAATGAATTCTCAGTTCAATTTCATAATGCAGATGGGAAAGCACGAGTTCTCCCTTGTATTTTTTCACTATATACTCTCAAGACAATTGGTGACCAAAAACAGAATGAACTATGGTGGATTTTTGATGGAAAACCAATAAGATATGGTCTAAAAGAATTTGCTGTTGTAACTGGATTAAATTGTAAGGCAGAGACTGATGCTGCAAAGAAAAAAAGACTTCTACAAAAGAAAAAAGCTAAGGGTAAAACAAATCATAGTTTTCAAAGAATTTGGAAGAAACTTTTTGATGGAGAGAAAAGGCCAACCACTTCTTGGATTCATCGAAAACTTGTGCAAGGGAAGAAATACAAAGACCCTGGGACAAGGTTTAGGTTAGCACTTATTTTCATCGTTGATGGTATTATGTGTCCCATCTCGAACAATACACCAATAACAAAATATAGAGTTGAACACATGCTGGACATTGATGACTACATGAATTACCCTTGGGGAAGGGAGTCTTTCTCATTGACTGTTGACAGACCCATTTAGTTTTACACAACCAACTACTGCTCTTCAAGGATTCTCGCATGCCATGCTTTTTGTCATTGTCGCTTGTTGTCCTCCAATTCTAGGAAATGCAGATATTGATTTAATGCCCGAACGCAATGCGCGAGTTGATGAGATTTTTGCTTTAATATGTCCCATGAGCCTCCACCTTAACAACAAAACAGACATGACGCTCAACATGGTTGGAGAAGTAAGTTATCTAAAATTTAAAATATGCTCTTAAACACTTACATTGGTACTCATACTACTATAATGCAATTCAAATTCCAAGTACTGATCTGACTTTATTACCTCTGCATCTTGATCTGTTCATCAATACACAGGTTCCAGTTTTGTCATTGCTCAGTGAAGCTGCCCCTCATTTAGTGGTTGAAGTCGATTTAGATACTGACCAAGATTACCCTGCTGTCGATTATCTTCTCCAGTTGATAGCTGATGAACACCCTTTCGAGGCTAATTCCTGGACGGGTGGTCTCCGTACTGCAGATCTTATCGAGGCACACAAAAGGGCTGAGGAAGCAAAGAAGCAAATTGAGGGCGGAAATAGTCGAGGAGATGATAGCGAGGAAGAAAGTATTGCGGCTGATCTCCCCAACAGTGACGCCCGTAGACGTGTTACCTCGGACAGAAACACTACATTGACTGAAGAATCACTGACCCATAAGATCAGTTTTATGGTTATAGAACATATTTTTCCTGCATTTGAAGGATATACAAGGAGTCTCATAACACACATGGACTCCATTGTTGCAAAGACTCTCCTAACCCACTTTGATGCTGTTGTTTGGTAGCTGTACCAAGATGTCGAGAAACTCATTCAACAAGGAAGCATGTCAAAAACAATTCCAGAAGTTGATAATTCATCCACTGGTATATGTGTATCGGATACCTTTGCTTCTCCATAAAGCTTCTATTTCCAAAGTAACTCTTTTTTTCATTGTCTTTTTCCTTACTCACATTCCAGACTCCAGAGATGTCGATATGAGGAAAAATGAAACAACTCCTCTGGACGATTTCCCTGGTTTACAATCAAAGTTTTAAGTAGACGAAGTAATTTCAAATGTAACGCGTGGTATTTCTTCTTTGTTTCCTATGGAAGAAGTCTAGGTCCCTCAAAAGGACTCAACATCTCCATGGCAGAATATTTCGTCAACTTCATCAATGTCGCCTCTGCAAATACCTCTTCCAAATATCCCACAAACCAACTTGGAAATCGATCAAACAGGTAAAACTCATTTTATCAAATGTGATTTTAACTCATCGTATTCATCTGCCAACAGTAGTTCCTATACCAAGAACAACCCATAAATAAGCTGCTCCTCCCTGTTCCTTTCAAATGGTCAGGTGGGGGTCAACGAAGTAGATCTTGAACTTTCTACGACTCACCAAAGTGTTAATCATTCGGTAAACATCCATGATATTGAAGCTCCATCGTCAATCTCCATTTATCACAAGGTCTTCCTGCGGAAAACATGGCTACGACTGTACCTGGTATTTGAAACAGTCTCTCTCCTTTAGCTTATGCAATTTGTACTGTTATATTTAGCCTACTCATACTTGTATATGACCTGTGTGCTCCTTCAGGCATTGCTCAAAACCTGATTTTTGGGGTTGATCACCATTATATGGGAACAAGTTCCAGTAATCCTACCGAAAATGTTGCACCACCCCTTAGGAATATTCAACCTCCGTCCTTTTCTCTTAATTTAACCCAAGCCGAAGGTCATGAACCAATCAAAGCAGGTAATTCTTCAAAACATCATGATGACAAGATTTCAATATTAGGGGATCAAATACAAGGTAATGTAAACCAAATTCCATCACCCGGCGTAAGTGCAGCGGATTTGATCAAGGTACTGTTTAATGTGTAATAAGCGTTTGTCTTTACAGTGTGTAATATTCATTCATGATTACACCAAAATCTAAACTAGGCTAGCTTGTCCCCTTTCTTATGTTGATAGCACAAAGGATGTCAATATTTTACTGGACTTTACAAACAACTTTCATAAACTTAGTTCCCTTGCGGTCCAAGGTATTTTGGTGTACAAGACATTTCGAAAAGTGGATGCTCTCAGACACCAAATCTAACCTAAGAGAACTCTCATCATTTTTGCTTCACATGTGTACTTCACCTATTAGTTATACTGTCTATTGTTGTAATACGTTCGGGAGCAAAATGTTGGTCAATCTACGGTTGATGAAGAGACATATGACATATAAACATTGTTGGACATCCAGCAGGCAGCCAGAAAACGAGCGCAAAAAAAAGGGCCCAGGTTGATGCACCACATCGAACTACGCCTACAAAGAGGAAGAGGCGGGCAAAGCCACCTCCAAAAAAAGAGGTTGTCCAAAGAAGTTGTAGGGTGCGGTCAAAGCTTGATACTTTCACTCCTCCTATTGTTGCACCACCAAAGAAAAAGAGTCAGCTTGTTGCAAACACACATGAGACAGTGCTGTTATCATCTGTTGAGGAGGTGGATGCAGAGGAATTCACTATATATGAAATGTTATCTAATTGGTGAATTGTTTGTGTTTCAAGTAGAAAGAAGAAATGGCATCAACCTTCTTTGCCTTACTGATTTTTCCTAATGGTCACAAATCTGATAAGAAGCTTATGCGCAAGTTGTCTTCAAGCTCATTTGAAAGGAGGCAGAATATGTTCCCTCGACCCAGAAGATCCAGCTCTACAATTGTATGTGCAAGCAATAACTTGATTTTAACAAAGACGGGACTACCATTAGGAAACTTTAAGTGAGTATCTTTTTTTTTCTTCTTACAATGAAAAATCCATTTTCAAGCTTTACTCTCTGGTTTCTAATTCCGTATTGTACTAGGCTGGTGTCAACAAGCTTGCATACCTAGTTGGTGTTACGCTTGGACCTAAAGACCCTCTTTCATATAATATGTGAAGATTCTATAACAAAAGGTTTTGAGAGTAAGTTATGTTGGTACAGGTGGAAGACAGTGAACTTGCAGATGTTGCAGCTGTTAGTGCGGTTTACAATGATGAAGTTGGAAATATGATTGCTGAAGTAATGAGGAAAGTGGGCAGGAAGGGTGTGGTGACCCTAGAATAGGGTAAAAATGCCGAGAACAACTTATATGTTGTGGTAGGAATGTAATTTGATCGCGGTTATATCTTCCCTTACTTTGTGACTGACAGCGAGATATTGTCGGTTGAGTTTGACAGTTGCAAGGTAGATGTTTGTTGATTCTCAACGAATATTTTAAGCAAAAAATTTAGCCATTTTACATACGAGTATAATAAGGGTCTTCATTGTATTGCAACTAATTTTTGTTGAAAAGAAAATTAAAAATGCAAGGGATCTTGTTGGTGTTTTGGACGATGCAATTAGAGGCACCTACCCAATATTAATCATTGCAGAAGACATTAAACAATAAGCTTTAGCGACTCTTGTTGTTAACAAACTTTGAGGCACACTGAAGATTGCAACTCTAAAATCTCAAGGATTTGGAGAACGTAAGAGCCAATACCTTGATGATATTGCCATTCTAACTGGAGGTAAGTTCTGTGTACAATGATCACCTTTGTGGTTATTATAGTTTTATAACATTTTCAAAGTAATTTCATTTCAAACACAAACAATCCATACCATGAGTGTACTGAGATATGTTTATAGGGATTAAACTCTGGAGATTCCCACAAGAAGGAGAAGACTTTCTTTGGAATGAAAATAGTTTGATTAATTGATGGGAAGAAAAATTTTCATAGTCTTATAAATTCATTAAGAATCTCTAATTGTATGTCATGGTTTGGTAAGAGAACTCCAAGTAGGAAAACTTCTTCTCCAGGTAGTCTGGCTCGTGGAAACAGATCACCTATGGCTAATTATTTCAGCAAGAAGAAGGTTGGTTTAGAAACTTCATCATCTTATAAAGTCTCCTTCTCATGTTGTATTCTTGGAAGAAGACTATTTTCCAAGGAAGGTAAGGATCATTATTATTAGTCATAGCTTAACTCTTTTTTCTCTTTGTTATAACTTTGAGACCATTTATGTATTTGTTGGTATTCCTGCCAGACTGATTCGCGTGGAAGTGAGGATGATGATATGCCACCAAGGCCTTTTGCAACAATAACGGTAACACAAGTACTTTGAACTTTCATGTAAATTACACTTCTTTTGGATGTTTACAGTTCTTTTTCATTTCGATACATTATTTTTTGTTATAATGGACGACAAGTGTAAAACCTTACGATAGTCAAAAAGTGTAACAATTTGGGCATTATTTTTGAGTATGTGATAGTCACAAAGTATTATGATTTGATATATTATTTTTGTTAGTAATTGTGACGGACAACCATTGATCTTTTAGTCATTAGTAGTGACTGTTTTGATACTATACTTTTGTCACCACAAGTGACATATTTAAAACGTTGTTATAGTCACGAAAAATGACGATTATGAGACAATTATTTTAGTCTCTATGTGATACAAATTTGGTACTATAATGAACTGTAACAGTTTATGACAAAATAGTTACTAAATAATTCGTCACAAATTGTGTGACGTTTAAGTGACGGAAAAAAAATTTGTGACACACGTATTGTGACTGCTCAAAAATCATAATAAATTCGTAACAAATTTTTTATTGTGACGAAAAAATTTGTCTCAATGTGTTCAGTTTCTTGTAGTTATATATATATATGTGTGTGTGTGTGTGTGTAGGAGGATCCTTAACAAGCGCATGGAAAGCTTGTATCCCGTAGTTCATTGCTGCGACCTTCAGATATTGCTTTACTAACAAGGAGGACTCGTCTATGTGGTCGAGCAAATGCTGTTCCATCGGGATGATAGCTGCTACACCAGAAAGAACTGAAAAGGTATAAAAATTAGTTTTTGCATCCGTATAACAATAATGAAAGGTTAATTGAAGAGCGTTAATAAAGAAAATACATATGTCTCTAACCACTACTTCTTACTCATTCCGGTCAATTTGAAAGGGGTCCAAAGTAAATTCTCCAACTGGAGTGGCAACTTTTTGCCATTTTATGAATAAAGGCAAAAGCGTTGACATAAACTTTAGCTCATGTTCGACCTCTTCTTTTGATAGTTTGCTATGGTTACAATCCAAAAATTCGATTGACCTTTGGTTCAGGTCAATCGCGAGACCAATCCAGTGGGTACTTCGAATGGGGATTGCGCAATAGATCATGTTGATGGACGAGAACCACTTAGGACGCATTGAGATAGGCAGATTTAAAGCTACTGAGAATCAAAACTTATCTTTGTGAACCGTCCGCTGAAAAGATCCCCAAAGATGCTGCATATCCTGCACCCAAATCTTTGGCAGGAAATCAAACCTACAATTGGGAATATTGTCTCTCATATGCTGGACATAAAGGAGAACAATATCCATCACCTATATAACATAGGAGAGCTTTAAAGTTAAAAGACAAATATATTGACTACCATTAAGAAATTATTATAATATAGAAAGTGTAATATATTGACTATCCTTTACGTGTGGTAGCCATATTTCAGTTGGTTTGAATAAAGACCAGAATAGCGTGTTCTTGATGGAGAGATTGTCACTAAGATGATAAACCCTGATCACATTTATTTGATTGTCACCATATAGAAGAATGACATCAATGTTGAAGACGGGAAAGAGTATGCACCTGGAATTCTAGAGAACTGCTCGGAAGTCTTGGCATTTCTTTGGTGGTGGGTCATCAAATGATTTTTGAATTCTATAATGAGAGGGGAGAGAGAAACCTCCAACAGATCCTCATCCTCGAGTGTTGGTAAAACGATTGGTTTTGTTTTTACGGGTTGGTTGAGTTTTATCCATCTTGACTGGCTTTGGGTTTTTCGCAAGGTTTTGATTTATCCTCGAAATTCTTCTAATGACTTATGTAGTTGTATCTTATTTGGGTTGGTCACACTTAGTCAGCTTTGTATTTAACTTTCTTTCGAATGTCTTCAGTTCTTCTCTTGACCTTCTGGCGCATTTTAGACAATGTTTCATGTTCGTCTTGTCTGTCTTCTTTGGAAGGTTCGACAATTTTCTTTGCCTTAACAAAGCACAAAGAAAGTACTCAGTATATAGTTCTCAGTATATATTATACTTTATCGAGATAGCAAGTTAAAAGTAGATATTAATCTTGGTAGGTTATGATGTCCGGACCCATTCACTAATAAAATAGACTGAACACCAAAATACCTTTGATTGGACAATAGAAGACAGTAAATGTAAGTTGTTAGATAAACCCATATAAATATCTTGCTCAGTTTTGCTTTCAACCTACGAGAGCGAAGAAACCTAATATGTATGAATTCGAAAAAGCTGAACATATAGAAAAATTATGACAATGTCATTACAAACTGAATATTACCTTTAGTAAATCTTGAGCTTTAAATCTCCCTGCAGTGTTTTTGGTTACATTACTTGGAGTATCATGGTTGATTGTGGTTCGATTGGTATCCTGAACCAAAGAAGTAGGTTCGGTCTCCATTTGTTCATGACATTGGGTTCCTGATTAATTCAGTGAGAACGATGGAGGATCAATATGCCTGATTGATAGTGAAACATTAATAGTTGGACGTGGCTGGTTTGTTCCATTATCAGGTTTATTAGACAGACATTGTCCTGCATCCCGTTAAGTAGATGAGAATAGGACTTATGTAGTTGTGTTGTAACATTGGGAGCTGGGAGTGTATGAGAAGTTGCTAAAATTCCAAGAAAGAAGATCAATATCTGTTAAAGCATTTTATAAAAGGTGATTGTATGCAGTAATTGTGTTGACTATAATGACTACATGTTGGTACATTTTCTTTTTGGATTGGAGATCTTAGATTATCCCATTGGGACGAGGCACCCATTTCTTTAACCACCACATTTTCTAAGTTGGCATCGGGAGGGTTATCGCGGATAACATTTCGAATGATTTCGTTTGTGGGATCATCTGATCCGAAGATGTTGTCGCCTTTCCGCTTAAGTGATTATGACACATTTTCTTCTTCATCTGTCAATTGTAGAATTTAGTGTAGAGAAGCATATTAATATTTTCGCAACTAGAGTGTAGCATTAGAATGTGATATTATTGGTGACAGAGTTTTCTCCCGTAGGTTGATGATTTGGTTGTTTTTGATGGAGATATAGGTCTTTCAAATCTTTTAGCAACTTCTCAAGCCTTGTGTCAATATGCGTGATGATACTCTGGGTGTATCCTTTAAGAATTGGTATGTTTTGCTCTTGTATTAGTGAAGCGACCTTACAGGTTAGTAAATCGACATCAAAAGGCGCTGCTCTTTTTGGCGCAGAAGATGCTCGTACAAAGGTTGATGGGTCATCCGGATTCTTCTCATGGTCATCCGTATCATCTCTGTCGCTTTTGTCTTCTTCCTCGGTTCTTTGCAATTCTCCCTACCCGTTGTTGTGAATGACATCCACAACACGCATACCACCAATCCAAAAATTAATAAATGGAAAATCATCTTCTATTAACGTTAGAAGGTAATCACCAGCAACATCATGTTTGTCAGCGTCGATTTCAATGTCCTCGACTAACTCTGGTGCCTCTTTACTCAATAACGATATCACTGGAACCTGTGTAATAATCATATAGGATCATTAGAATATATTAGACTATTTTTTAGTTGGAGTAATGAACAATAAGTAGCAGTCTGACTATTATAAGAACTGCCACTTACTTCACCAAGAACGTTAAGCGACCTGAACGTTTTGTTCTTTAGGTGCAGACTCATTTGACTTATAAAAGAAATAATCTTCTGGATCAATGCACCTCTTTCCATCAAGGACTGAAGGATAACCTTTTGAACACTTGGAGGACAACATGCTACAATAACTAGAATCATGGCATGCACAAAGCCTTGTATAGAAGTCGTAGGTTGCGTGTAGCTGAAATGGTCTTTTGATTTGGTGCTCTCAACAGTCAAGTAAAAGGATTCCCTTCCCCATGGATATTTTATAAAATCTTGGATGTCTAGTAAGTGTTGAACCCTCTCTTTAGTTATTTGTGGTTGTTGGATATTAGTCACAATATTCCATCAACCGGAAGAAGTAGAGCTATACGCAACCTTGTTTCTGGATCCTTGTATTTTTTCCCTTGATCAGTTTTTTGTGTATCCAGGAAGCAGTTGGTTTGTTTCACCGTCAAACAGCTTGTTCTAAATGTTGTCAAGATTGTTACTCGCTTTATCCTTTTTGTTTTCTTTTTGTAGGCGTAAGTTATTATCCTCTTCATTCTCATGCGTGCAATTCAACCCAGTGACAATAGAAAAATCTTGAATACCATAGCGTATAGGTTTCCCTGCAAAAAGCCACCACCGTTCGTTTTTCTTTTTTTTTTCACTAATTGTCTTGATAACAAGTAGTGGAGAAAAACGAGGGAGAATTCGTGATTCTCCGTTTGCAAAATCATTTTGAACTGTGAGTTCATTAAGAAGTCAAAATCATCTGGCTCCAATGCTTGCTTTATTTGCTCTACAATGCAAAGGTTGAAATACTTATTTACTATGACTCTTCCACTAGGCTCATGATTTAATTGAAATAGTCGGAGAGGAAGTTCGTGGCCTGTATCTTCATCCATCTACACACTGTAATGAGAAAGTCGCATAAAGTTAATACTCGAATTACTGTAGCAATTAGTCAATATACTGGAAAAAAAATCGCTGGTAGGGGTGTGCAATGTGGGAAGAAGATGAACAGTATTATACTTTCGAAAGACCATAATCTATAATTAAGATGAAACAGAGCGTAAATTTGTTGAGAGACGAAAGGACAGACATGCAATAGAGAAAAAGAGAGAGAGGACAATATTATTAATTTCTATGCAACATCATAATTTTTGTGATTATTAATCTGTATATAAATCCCGAAATCTTAAAAGTTTTGAAAAAGACGTATCAAAGAAGACAAATTCGTAAATCAAAACACTAATTTTGGTGTTGTTTTTGGTAATGTTGAAGTAATTTCCAAGAATATAAAAGAGTCAAATGAAATTTACCTTATGTAAGAAACCCTAGACGGGACCATTGTGATTTCGTTTGATATTGCAGGATTCGTTCGGATTATAGAAGAAGATTACTGTTACCCTCAATTCCTCTTTGCTAACATTTTGAGAAACTTTTGAATGAGGATATGAGTTACAAAATGATTTCAATTTATGCAGTTGAAAAACTAGAGAAAGGAAGTTAATGGCGACGGTTGAGTTACGTCTCCGAAAAATCTAAGGAAAGAGAAGAACTGTTCATGAAAGTAGGGGTTATATTGAATATATTGTATAATGACGATAGAGAGAGCTAGGATAAGCATAGATGACATTTTGTTAATTTTAGCATATAATATGTATATACGTTACAAGTACCCTAAAGTGGAAGAGAGAAAATTAATCTATTTTATTTTTTATCAACTATTTAGTATTAATTTAAAGAATACAACTCATAACAAGATCCAACAAAACCCATAATGACGAAAAAATAAACCTACATAGGGCAAACTCGACCCACAAGTGAAGCATGAGAAGCGGTGGATTAGGGTCTCAAATTTTATAGGCACTTCATTTTTTCTTTCTTTTATATATACATGTTTAGATGAAATTATAAAATTGTTGGGTCTTTTATAGTTTCAATCATCATGGAGTTTTTTTTAATAATAGACCATGTTTTTTATTGTTTTTTGTACGTACAAGCTTTTATAATTTTTTAAAAATTAACTTAATCAACTAAATTTTATAATAATAATATTAATAAAATTGGTTTAAGGTAAAAAAACCCTAAACTACAAAGTTTCTTCTTTTGAAAAGTGTCGATTTTGACTTTTATTTCTTGTCTTCTTCTTCAAAAACAAAGGTATGTCATATGTGTACTTAATTTTCAGTTCATGTAATTGTTTAAATTGTATCTAGTTTTGTTTGTTGTGGCATAATTGTGAAGTTCTGGCTTGATACTCAGATGGGTTTCTTAAGCCTAAAATAACTCAGGTGATGTTTTAAGCCCAAGTTGTTGTTTGGAGAGCTTCTGAGTGAATAAGAGTGTTCACTTTACTGAACCTAAAGAAGATTTCTTTGAGCTTATCCTCATCTTCTTCAATCTCTCTTCAAGTCACTATCTGGAATTTGTACAAACGAGAAGGGTGAAGAAGCTGCTTTGAAATCAAGAGCTGAAGCCGCCTCAACAGTGTCAGAAGCCATTAAATGGAGCACCAGACAGGATCTGAAGACGCATGCTAAGGCTGTCTGGTATGCTCAATTCTATCTCTTCTTCTAGCTTATAAGTAGAACAGGTTGAACATTTGTAAATGGTGTGCAAGTTGAGTGACATTGTAGTGAGAAAGAGAGATAGAATCTAAGTTTAAAACAGCAAAGGCTCTAAGTTTTTGAGCAAGCTTTCTTAGTGAATTTTCGAGGCATTCCTCAGTGAGACGTAGCGACCCGGTTTGGGCGTGAACTCGTAAATTTTGTGTGCCTTTTATTTCTTGTTATATACTCCACTACAATCGAGTGAAAAGAAAACAAACTGAGTGAAAGTGAGTTGAAGTGAGTTACATACAAACAAGCTCTTTGTTTTATGCAGTAAGTTTTGGAATTCATTCTAGATTCTTAACTCTAATTGCTACAAATTGGTATAAGAGCTCCAAGTTACAATAGTGGAGCAGAAAGAACCATAAAATATGGCTACATGGTAAACTGAGGTCAAAAAATTTGATGGAGATGGGGACTACATTTAGTGGAAGGAGAAAATACATGCATATTTAGAGATGTTGGGTTTACTGGAAAGGCTAGATGAAGCTACTGAGACTAATAAAGGAGAATAATCAGCCGCAGAGGTTCTCGAAGGAGAAACACCAGCCAGTAAGTCATCTACCCCTAAACAAGGAGACAAAGAACTTAAGGAGAAAAGGGGAAAAGCAAGATCCACTATCATCTTAAGCGTGGGAAATAATGTCTTGAGAAATATCATTAAAGAGAAGATCGTGGCTGGAATGATAGGGGTCCTTGATAAACTCTACATGGCCAAAACACTCCCTAACCACATCTATTTTAAGGAGATACTATATGGGTACAAGATGAGTGAAAGTATAGCCATAGATGAAAATGTGAATGGTTTTTTCAAGCTCATATCATATCTGGAAAATGTAAAGGTCACGGTTCCCGATGAAGACCAAGCCATTGTACTTCTTATGTCTCTACCAAGACAGTTTGATCAGCTTATGGAGACACTCAAGTATGGCAAGACTACTCTACATCTAGAAGAGATTACAAGTGATATTATATAAAAGAATCTGGAACTAGGAGCAGCATGAAAGTTATAGAAAAACAACTCAGATGGTTTATTTGTGCAAGAAAGAGGTTGAACATACAAAATATCAAAGTCAACTGATAAAGGGAAACAAAAAGGTAGATCAAAATCAAGAGGATGAGCTAAGGCTTGTTGGATCAGTGGAAAAGAGGGACACTTCAAAAATCAGTATTACATTTGGAAAGAAAGAAACAAGTTAGACTCTGGTTCTGAGAGAGGTGAAGCATCAACAGTAATATCACATTCTATGAATGCAACTACTCTTGTTATATCAGATGGTTTTTTTTTGCATTTGCACAAGTAAGCCCATCAACTTGGATTCTAGACATGGGATGCTCATTCCACATAACATGCAAAAAGGAGTGGCTAATGGACTTCAAAGAAATAGAGAATGGAAAAGTTCAAATGAGAAATGACACATACTCCTGCGTTAAAGGCATTGAGAGCTTAATGATTCAAAATGATGATGGCTCAACCATTATGATCACTCAAGTTAAGTATGTCCCTGAAATGTCCAAGAATTTAATTTCTATAGGAACCTTAGAAGATAAGGGATGTTGGTTTCAATATAAAAATGGTATCCTTAAGATATTCAAGGATGATAGGGTACTCTTAACTGTAAAAAAGCATAACTTTCTACAAGGTTCAACTAGTTCAGGGGGAATCAAATGTCACAACAAGTTCATTAGATGAGACTATGCTATGGCACAGTAGGTTGGGGCACATTGGTTCAAAAGGTCTATATGTTCTAGTTAGAAAAGGGTATATGGATCAGAACAAAGTAAAAGAAGTACAGTTTTGTGAAGACTGTGTACATGGAAAGACACATAGAGTAAGTTTTGGGACATGAAAACATGTAACTAAAGATAAGAATGATTATATCCATTCGAACTTATGGGGATCACCAACTGTTCCATTATCACTAGGAAGGTGTAATACTTCGTCACATTCATTGATGACTTCGCAAGAAAGACATGGATCTATTTCATCAAAACTAATGAGGAAGCTTTCAGCAAATTTGTTAAATGGAAAGCTTTAACAGAAAATCAACTGAACAAGAAACTCAAGACATTAAGGATATATAATGGTTTTGAGTTATACAATCAAGAGTTTGATAATTTCTGCAAACAAGAAGGATTTGCAAGGCACAGAACATGTGCATCTACCCCACAACAGAACGTGATAGTAGAAAGAATGAATAGATCTATAATGAACAAAGTAAGATGCATTCTTAGTGAACCTGGAATGGGAAATCAATTTGGACAGAAGCAACATCAACAACAGTTTTTGTATTCAATACGAGTCCATATTCATCGATAGAATTTGACATACCAAAACAGAAATGGACTGGTCAACTTCCTAATTACAATTTTCTGAAAAATTTTGGATCAGTGGCCTATGTACAGTCTGATCAAGGCAAGCTGAACCCTAGAGCAAAGAAGAGTGTGTTTCTAGGTTACCCAACATGTACAAAAGGGTACACGATATGGATCATTGAAGACAAAAAATGTGTGGAATCTTGAAGAGAAGTCGGAGCCCCTACACGATTCATAGAAGAAGTTAATCTTGTTGGTTTCTTTCTGACAACTACAGAAGATGGTGTTTGTTCCGAGCCAACAACTTATCAAGAAGTTATGAACAGTTCTGATAGAAATGAATGGAAAGCAGCAATGGATGAGGAAATGAAATCATTACTAAAGTATAATACATGGGTATTGGAACAGAAACCTACTTCAGCAAGGGTTACTGGCAGTAAGTGGATATCCAAAAAAAAGGCTGGTATTCTTGGTGTAGAACCCCCAATATAATTTTAGGATTAAATTCTATTTCTATCAGCAGGTGAAGGTTGAGTTCAGGCTAAGGATGAGTTTTGTGAAGTTTTGGCCTGAAACTCAGAAGGCCCAGAATAACTCAAGTGATGTTGTAAGCCCAAGCTATTGTTTGGAGAGCTTATGAGTGAATCAAAGTGTTCACTTTACTGAACCATAAAAAGATTGCTTCAATCTTATTCTCATCTTCTTCAGTCTCTCTCTTCAAGTCACTATCTGGAATTTGTACAAACCAGAAGGGTGAAGAAGATGCTTTAGAATCAAGAGCTGAAGCCGCCTTAACAAAGCCAGAATCCATTCAATGGAGCATCACTCCAGACAGGATCTGAAGACGCGTGCTAAGGCTATCTGGTATGCTTAATTATATCTCTTCTTCTAGCTTATAAGTAGAACATGTTGAGCATTTTTAAATGGTGTGGAAGTTGAGTGACATTGTAGTGAGAATGAGAGATATAAGCCAAGTGTAAAACATCAAAGGCTCTAAGTTTTTGAGCAAGCTTTCTTAGTGGATTTCCGAAGCATTTTTCGGCGAAACTAAGCGACCCGATTTGGGCGTGAACTCGTAAATCTTGTGTGTCTTTTATTTCTTTGTGTTTACTTTACTACAAAAGAGGGAAAAGAAAACAAACCGAGTGACAGTGAGTTGAAGTGAGTTACATCTCTGTTTTATGCATTAAGTGTTGGAATCCATTTTGGATTCTTGACTCTAACTTCTACAACAATGATTAAATAAAGTGTTACTTTTGTCTAAAACAATTTTTTTTACTTGATTTTGGCAATAGCATCGACACATCATTCCAATTAAACTTGTATTTGAAAAAAAAAATTGTGCAAAAAAAATTGTAGAGAATCGAGGATGTATTTGGCTAATTGTTGTTTATTGTTTAATCGTAGGTTTTGCATTCAACAAAAAACTCAAACAACTTTGTGTGTTTGTATGTATCATGTATGTTCTGTAGTTGAATTACTCAATGTATATGCTATTTTGTAATATAAACAAGTGGTATATTGTCTTTCCTTTTGTACCAGTACAATACCAACTCGTATAGTCGTTTTCTACAAAAAAAAAAAAAAAAATCCATATTTTACATTTTATTATTCATTGTACTTTTGTGAAGACTATGATTAAGAAACAAAATTTTAAGAATATTTAGAAAATCAATGTCACATAAATATATTTTATTAATATTATTATTATTATTATTATTATTATTATTGAATTTTGATCCTTTCTTTTTGTATATGTAAAAGTCAACCATCAGAAGCTCTGAAAAGAAATAAAAAGAAAAATGAAAAAGCAATCATCAAATCTCAAATGAGTTATATATTCAAGTATGTAAGAGAAATTAAAAAAGTGTTGAAAACTCTACTACTAGTGAAGAAACACCTAGCCAAGAAAGAAGAGAAGAGGAATATGAAATGGATTTAAATAGGTAAAATAGCGAACATGAGAATTCTGATGAATGTAAAGAGGCTTATCAAGATGAGTCATGTGAAGAAGAACATGAACAACAAAAGGAAGATATTCCTTATGATTCTTATCCTGGAAATTGGAGAAACGTTGATATGAGAAAGAGAGATTTACTGGTTAAAAATGGTCCGATGAAAAGGCTACCAAATGATTATCGGTTTCCTAAATATGGTATTGGTAGAAATTTTCTCATGCATTCTACATTAGAGATATGGTGAATGGAGAGAAACAAAATAGATGATAATTGATATATTCAAAAGTTTTGGATAAAGCTTTTTGTTTTTGTTGCAAGTTATCTAGACATGAAAAAGTTGTGGTAACTTGGCAACAACGGGGTACAATGACTAGAGAAACTTTTCAAAATTTCTCAAGATCATGTTATTTGCATGAAAAGTTGGACAGGGACACTAATGAGATTGCAAAAGAATCAAACAATTGACAAGCATGCTCAAGAAGAAATAAATAGCGAGAAAAACCATTGGAGAGAAGTATTACTGAGAATATTTTTAGTGGTTAAGACACTAGCACAACGAAATTTGGTAACTCGCGGCGACAGTGAGAACCTTGGTGAAGCAAATAATGAGAATTTTTTGGGTCTTATCGAGATGATTGTTGAGTTTGATACAGTGATGAGAGAGCATGTTAGACGAACTGAGAGAAAGGAGATATATTCTCATTACCTTAGCCACAAGACTCAGAATGAGTTGATTGATATGCTTGCTAAGGAGATCAAAATTATGATCATAAGAAAGATTCACAGTTCAAAAAATTTTTCCATAATTCTTGATTGTACCCCAAATATTAATCATAAAGAACAAATGACTTTAGTTATCCAATGTGTGGATGTCTCCAATGTCAACCAAGATAGAGGAATTCTTTTTGACATTTTGGTCGTTAAAGATAAATCAGGAGAAGGAATTTTTTCTTCGCTCAAAGATACATTGGTTGTCACAATCTTAACTTGTGTTATGTGACATAGCATCATCTTCCACAAATGTTGTGTCTTTTTATGGAATTGTTCAACCTATTTACTACTTCTTTTCTTCTTCGAAAAATAGCTGGGAGCTATTAACTAAGATGGTGAATGGACTTACTCTTAAATCTTTATCTCAGACCCATTAGGAAAGTCATGTTGAAAGTATCAAAGCAATATAGTTTGAACCCCGTAATATCAGAGAAGCTTTACTTTAGTTGGCTAAAATTCACGATGATCCGAAAACACGAAGTGATGCTGAGTCACTTGCTTTAAGTGAAACACATGGAATTGGAGGTTTTGAGTTCTTGTTTGGTATGATCTTCTTTCTGTAGTCAATATTGTAAGCAAGGTCATGCAATAAGAAAATATTGATATCGACGCTGCCATTCACCAATTGAAAATGGCTTGTTTCATATTTTCATCAATATCGAGAAACAAGCTTTGAAGAAGAAAAGTCGAAGGCTAGAAAAATTGCAGCTGATATGGAGATTGTAGCCGGATTTCTTGTTAATAAAAAGTGTATCATTAAGAGAAAGAAGCTCTACGATGAGGACAACATAGTAGCTAATGAAAATATTTTACAACCACCAGAGGAAAGCTTTAGAATTGATTACTTCAACATACTAATGGATCAAGCATTAGTTTTTCTTTGAGTCAAGTTTTGAACAATACCAAAGGTCCGAGCACACTTTTGAATTTTTGTTTGATTTAAGGAAACTAACATCAACAAGTGATAATATTTTTGAGAGCATTATGTGTGAATTTGGAGGCTTCTTTGAGTAATGATATGCATTCTGACATAGTTGTTAAAGATATGTATTTAGAACTTGAAATTATTCGAGAAGGAATACGAGAGGAAGTCCGAAAACTGATTGAAGTGCTTGGGCTTTTGAGAAATATGGAGGGATGTTATCTAAACATGGAAATCGCTTATCGTATTTTGTTGACTATTCTGGTATCAGTCGCCACAACGGCAAGAAGTTTTTCGAAGTTGAAGCTGATTAAAAACTATTTGCAATTAGCCATGTCAAAGGACAAATTGAACATACTCATTTTGTTATTAATTGAGACATCTATGGTTGAAAAACTCGATTATGTGAGCTTAATGAATGATTTTGCAGGAAAAATTGTAAAGAGAGCTATATTTCATCAGTAAAGTTTTATTTTTGTTGTTTATTTTTTCTAAAACGTATTTTATAATTTGAACATTTTATTTGATATTTAAAATTATGCTTTTCATAATACTGATATATTTATGATTTTGATTTATATATATAAGGGCATCCATAAATGTTGGACCGACACTGCTAAGAGGGTAGCAAACCTCATATATGAAATGGCAAAACACTTCGGAAAATAGTAAATTTTCCAAATCGAGACGACAATATCTACAGTATAAAAACCTAGACCCGGTATATTACTTTAAATATCTGTGAATCAACATTATGTTGAAACATAAGATTTTAGAAATAGTCATACCCCACACCAATTATAAACCTTTTTTCTTTTTTTTTTTATGGGGAAGGAGAGAACTATTCTCCCACCAATATCAAACTAAAAAAATTACATAGTCACCAGTCTTTGGCTTACAACGCCATTAATATCTTAAACTCTAATCTCATCTACTATTAAAGGACAATCAACTTACAAATGAAAACTTAATGGTAAAGAGAAAGCGTGATTCGCCAAGCTATCCGCCAGATGATTCACTTCTCTATACACATGCGAAAAATGGACTATCTAGTCCCTTGAAAGAAATTCATAGCACAAGGGTTCTAAAAAAGAAAATGGGTGAGATTCCTCAATAGCTCCCTGAAGAAATCCCACAACCATATTCGAATCCACCTCCAATTCTAACTGTCTCACCTTATACTCCCAAGCAACTTACAAGCCATAATAGACACCCCCAATACTCCGCCATAGGTGCCGAACATACCCCAATGTTTAGGCTGAAACCCACACACCACTGTCCCGTTGCATCTCGCAAAACACCACCAGCGGCTGGAGAACTGGGGTTCCCACGTGAGGGTCCACCAATGTTTAGTTTAGACCAGCCATGTCCAGAAAAAGACCAATCGATCCCCCTTAACACGCGACTTCTACTTGCAGCTTGTTGTTGTGCAAGTTCATGTGCCTTCCACACTTTCTTTGCCACATTGATCATAAAACATGTACGATCGAGCTTTCACTCTATTAAAATCAATCACGTGATCTAGTGATGCTATCCATCACATAATTTAACAATGTTTGTCTAGTTCTCTCATCGACAAAAGGCTTAATTTGTTTCAGCTTTCATCCAGCTCGATCTTGCCATAGATTTCACACTCTTGCTTCTTCGAACCCCTCTGGTAAACCAAAGAGTGTGTTGTTTTTCAAAGGTTCGAAGCCTATCCATCGATCCACCCAGAAGCTCGTACAACCTCCATCGCCAATCACCCATGACAATTTTTGTAGCACTTCTATTCTTAATCCCAAGATAACCCCAAGCCATAAAACCGACCACCAACCCTTCAATATAGTCCAAAACTCTTTCATGGAAATCCTTCACTTTGTACTTGTGTATCAAAACCCGCACCCATAAACCATCACTCCCATTCAGCAATCGCCAACCCATCTTAGACAATAGTGTAATATTTATCTCCTTATCAAGCCTCGCCATTAATCTTTGGTGTACAAATCCGACTCCAAGCCACCAAATGTTACTTCTTAGAGTCTGATGTAGTACCCAAAATTCAGCTTATCCAATCACCCCACCGTTGACATTGGCAAAGCTATCATGCTCATGGAATGGACCGGTATCGATGATAAGAACGCTTTCTCTAGCATAACACACCCATCAAAACTTAACACTTTTCCCTTCCAACCAGCTAACCTTGATGATATTGATTCAATCACCAGACTATACATATCCTCATCCTTTTGTGTAATAATGGTATTCCCAAATACTTCTCCAAGTCTCTACTAATTTGGATACAACTTGCATTACTAATTAGGTTCTCATCATCACATGATATATTACCCGAGAATAATTTCTTCGATTTTTTCATATTTACTTTTTTCCGGAAGCAGTACAAAACTCCTCCAATACCCCACATATCACTCTCACTTGCTCAACTGGTGCTTCCACAAATAAAATAATATCATATGTAAAGAAGATATGAGACAATGGCGGTCCACCTTTTGATAAGCGAATCAGTTTCCATTTTTTCTTACTGATTGCGTTATTGATCATATGGAATAATCATTAAAGACACAATACAAACAGGTACATTGACATTGGATCACCTTGGTGAAGCCCTCTATATGAATTAAACGGCGCTGTCTTTTCTCTGTTTCATAACACATCCATCAATAATCGGTTACGCACTTCATTATCCAATTAATCCATTTTTTAAGTCTGGCGGCTCTCAAGGTATCCTCCAAGAAATCTTATTCGATCATATACTTTTTCAAGATCAAGCTTAAGAAGCATCCATCTTTTCTGCCTCTTCTTGCGGCGTATTGTATGGACCTCTTCATGTACCAATACAACATTATCAGTGCTTAGTCGACCCAGTATAAAGCTCAATTGCGCCACCAACCAGCTTCGACATGATTCCTGTAATCTCATTGTCAACATCTTCGTAATAATCTTAAACAAGACATTTCAAAAACTTATCATCCGAAATTGCGTATTCATCTCTGGTTTCTCCTCACTTGGTATTAATAGCACCAATGCGCCATTCAAATCCGCCAATATAATACATGTTTCAAAGAATCCCAGCTCGAAATGCTATACCAACGGGCCAACAATATCCCAACAAGCCTGATAAAAGATAGGTTGAAAACCATCAGGACCTAGTGACTTAAAGCTTCCCATCTTTTTTAATAGCACTCTTCACATCATCAACCCCAAAGGGCTTATCCAACATCTCCAGATCCACACTCGATAATATATGGAAGTCCTCCATTGGCAATTGTCTGATCTCTTGGGCCACATCTTCCAACGAGTACAGCCAAACATAATAGCGGACCTCAACTCCTCTAGCTCTGACTTATCAACTAGCCACCATTTATCTTCATCATGTAAAGTCTCTATCATATTCCTTCTTCATTGTATAGTAGTAGATGTATGAAAGTATCGCGAATTATGGTCACCTAAAGCGATACATTTCTCACGAGATTTCTAGTACCAAAAAATTTTAATTACCCCATCTAAACCTTTAATTAACTCCGCTTCTTTTTCAAACAAGCTTGTCGTGTGACTCGTCTAAAATATCTTGGATCAACTGTAGCTCTCGAATTAAATCATCCTTACACTTACTCACATCGCCAAACACATTCCTGTTCCAACATTGCAAAGTCATTTTCATCTATCAGGGCCAAATCCCTTTAATCCTTCACTTTAAGAAAAGCAAGTGCTGCACTAAACTTACTAACTGGTATAGGCTTAGTGAGCATGTCTGCTCGATTTTTCACCGTGTGAATCTTCTGAACCTCTAATACACCTTCTTCAATTACTTCTCTGATGAAATGGAAACTCACTCTGACATTTTTGGTCCTCTCATGAAACATGTTATTCCTTTCTAGGCTTATTGCTGACCGAGAATCACACCAAACTGCCACGCTTAATGACCTGAAACCCATATTCTCCAATAATCCTTTGATCCACAGAGCTTCCTTTACTGCTTCTGAAAATGCAATATACTCTGCATTTGTAGTTGATAATGCCACAACCTGTTGAAGACTCGATTTCCAGCTCACAGTATTTCCCTCCACTATAAAAATGTAACAACTAATTGACCTGCTCTTGTCAATATCTGAGGCAAAATTTGAGCGACAATACCCTTGAATCTGCGTATCCTTACACTTTGTAAACTCCAAGTTGTATTTCACAAACCATTTAATGTATATCAAAACCCATTTTACATCCTCCCAATGTATACTCTCTGGTTTACTCACGAATCTGCTAACTAGACCAACAACATAAGCAAGATCATGTCTGGTGCTTACCATTGCATACATAATGTTGCCTACAACACTTAGATAAGGTGTTTCCTCTATATCTAGACATTCTTCTTCATCTCTGACCATAGAAAACGTAAAATATGCTTCAATTGGGGTTGAAACAACTTTTGATGTTTCCATATTGAACCTGCTGAGAACCTTTTTCAAATGATCCCTGTGATAGCAATAAAGTGCCAAATTCTCTATTTTTGTGATTTCCATGCCCAATATCTTACTAGTTGCCCCCATATCATTCATGTCAAATTCTTGGCTTAACCTTCTTTTGATGTCCATTACTTTTGATTTTTCCTTTGCTGCAATCAGCATATCGTCAACATACAAATGCAAATAAACATAATTTCCACCACTAAGGTCTTTGACATATACACAAGCATCTTTGTAACTTCTGATGATTCTCTGCTCTAACATGAACCTGTTGAACATGTGATTCCATTGGTGGGATGACTTCTTCAATCCATATAGTGATTTCTTTAATAAACAGACCATATGTTCTTTACCCTTTTGCACAAAACCCTCAGGTTGATCTATATACAATTCTTGATCCAAATTTCCATGTAAAAATGTTGTTTTACATCCATTTGCTTCAGTTCTAGAATTTGATTTGTTACTATTGTAACAAAACCCTTATGGAGACATGCTTGACAACTGGTGTAAAAACTTCTTGGTAGTCAATACCTTCTTGTGTAAATCTTTTTGCTACCAACCTGGCTTTGAACCTCTTTGGTTTAGTCTCTGTAATGCCTGCATTTAACTTGTAAAGCCATATGCAACCAATGATATTTACACCTTATAGTTTCTTTACTAATCCCCACATATTATTCTTTGCAAGTGAGTTCATTTCATCTTTCATTGTATTGTTCCAGCTTGGCCAATTTTTGTCTTTCTTAGCTTCATGATAACAGCTTGCTTCAGCTGTATCCTCTACACTTTCTGCTGTTAAGAGAGCAAATGCCACTACATCTTTTGTGTAGTCTTCAAATCTTACTGGTGGTTTTATAACTCTCCATTATCTTTCCCTGGTCAACTGATAATTATTCAGGTTTGGCTCTGCTTGTGGCTCAGGGTGATCATTAATTTCTACTTGATCTGCATCTTCTTCTAACATTTCTCCACCTTGATTTGTATTGTCTATAACCTGTATGTCTTCCTTTTCTTTTCATGTCTCATAAACCATCTTGTTTCCTTCTGGCATATTGTCTTCTGATACCTCTCTGGATTTTGATCCAACAATATCTTTGAAGACCAAATTCTCATAAAATACTACATTTCGGCTTATGACAACCTTCTGCTCTTCTAACAGCCACACTTTATACCCTTTTATACTAGGTAGATACCCAATAAACACTCCCTACAATGCTCTTGGTTTTAATTTTCCTTAATCTTGATGAACATATGCAACTGATACAAATTTTCTAAGGTGAGAGAATCATGGCTTCCTGTTTAACCAAAGTTCTTATGGAACATTGTAATCCACATTAGATGCAGGAGACCTATTGATTATGTACGCCACTGTGGCTGCTGTTTTTGCCCAAAATTTTTCACCTAGACCAGTCTCATCTAAGAGACATCTTACTTTTTCCATCACAGTCTTGTTCATCATCCCGACTACTCTATTTTGCTGAGGGGTGTATGTGCATGTTATGTGGCATTGAATTCCTTATTGTTTGTAGTAATTGTCAAACATGAGATTACAAAACTCAAGACCCTTATCAATTCTTAAGAATTTAACCCTTTTATTTACTTGTTTCTCAATCATAGTTTTCAATTCATAGAATTTATCAAATGACAAATCTTTAGTTTTTAGAAACATTAGTCATACCTTTATGGTCTTATCATCAATTATGGACATAAAATATTGGTGACCTGATAAGGATGGGGGTAACTGAAGGGGCTCCCCATAAGTCAGCATGCATATAGCCTAATACATCTTTTGTATTGTGTGATGCTACATTAAAGCTCAATTTCTTTGATTTATCCATTATGCAATGTTCACTGAACTCTAATTCTTTAATATCGACCTTTTTAATCATACTTTTACCTGACAATACCTTTAGGTTATTGATGCCAAGATGCCCCATTCTACTATGCCATAAATTTGTCTTTGTCATTTGTTTCTCTGCATTGCAACTCTTTGCTAATACAGTTTCTCCGTCAAGTATGTAAACTACCTTTTGTTTTGTTCCCATCATAGCTAATTTCTTGTTCTTATAAAACTTTATCTTCCTATCTCCACCTCCATGCTTATAACCTAAGTTGTCCAAAACACTAGTAGAGATTAGATTACTTCTGAGATTAGCCACATACCTGACATTGTGTAATACTTTGATGCTACCTCCTTCTGTAGTCAAGTGAATTGAGCGATATCCCTCTGATTGTACAAAGTGATCATCACCAAGCAGGATGGTTGTAACTCCTTGTGAGTTGTAGTCTGCAAACCAATCTCTCCTTGAAGTCATATGAATGTTGCATCCTGAGTCTATGATCCAGATCTTTAGCATCTTCCTCATTCATATTCAGAGCTTCTAAGGAGTTACAACCACATGAAGAAGCAAACGAACCAAAAATTTGCTGACATAATTTATGTGGGATCGGAGGAGTCAAGACCCCAATCAACCAAAACAATGAAGAACAAAAGACACCACATACCGATATACCACTCCACTTTGCGGTAACCACCAGTGAGGAAAGCATCTTTGCCACCTCCACCAGACCAAACTCTTCTACCAGACATCCTTTAGAAAGCATCTTTATTTGGAGATCTTGGAAATAAGATCTCTTTGAGCATATTATCACATTGTAATTAGAAAAAATTATCATTTGTATATATTTCTTTATAGCTAGATAAGTAGATTCTTTTTCTAATTATGTAAAGAACTTGGTCATCAAGGTTATGACTTTGTATAAATATGAGTATATGGACATATGAATAAAATGAGAGAACTACTATACTTTTGAGGTTTCCTCCAAAACTTGACATCTATGTTTGATTTCAAGGAGAGATTGGTTTGCAGACTTCAACTCACAAATTTTGATTATTGGTTTCGATTTCTTTGGGATCTATGTTTGACCTTAGGAACCTTTTTATCTTCTACCTGTTTTAATCTTCGTTTACTACTTTTTTTATATCTTATATTCTACTCGATAAAAAAGGAAGGTGAGTTTATGTTTGATTTCTGTAGTTCTTTTTGTTTTTGTTTATGTTTAATACCCCTACATAATTCCATCAATCTTCTTTTTCTCTGTTTTCAACTTCATAATATGTTTTCTTCTTATATATCTAGTTACTTATATTATTATTTTTAAACTTGGTCGACAAGTTTATGACTTTATATAAATATGAGTTTATGGACAAGTTTATGACTTTATATAAATATGAGTTTATGGACATATAAATAAAATGAAAGAAACTATTATACTTTTGAAGTTTTCTCCAAAACTTGACAATCTTTGCAACCTCCACCAGACCACATGCAGTCATCCTGATGACGACATCCAAGCCATAGATGAAATAATTTTACATAACATGATAATCAAGGATGAGCGTGACCTTGATGCTCCAAT
>OVBE01003578.1:0-26414 GCA_900406425.1 Iberis pinnata
CTTAGTAACAAGATTAATACTTTTATTAGATACATTTTTTGAAGTATTAACAAAAATTACTATATATAAATGCATGTTTTAATACCTTAACATGCAACTTATATTTTTAAACAATCTACAACCTCCACTTGAATTTCTCTTGATCTCTTCTTGATTCTTCAATACTTCACCTTANAAGGTTGGCGCTAAAAGAGGAGTGTTTTGGGGTGAGATTTTTGTCTAATTTATTTAGTTCAAGAGAGAAAAGATTGCTCATAATCCAATTAATCTCCTTAAATACTCCTTTCACTTAATCTCATGCACTTTCTCCAATTGACAACACAACCATTAGGTGTCATTNTAGCATGCAAGATGCTATCTCTTGAATCTTCACTAAAAACAACTTTGAATCTTCTTTCCTTCACCTAGAGTTGGCGCTAAAGAGAGTGAGTTTGGGAGAGATTTTTGTTTAATTTCTTTGATTCAAGAGAGAAAAGTTTTGCTCACAACTCACTTACTCTCTTTAAATACTAGTTTAACTTAATCTCATGCACTTTCTCCACTTGNCTTGACAACACAACCATTAGGTGTCACTAAACTCTCTAATGCTTTGACAACACAATTTCCACTTAATTTTGTCTCTTGATTTCTAGAGAAATCATGCAAAATCATGCAAAGACTTAACCAAGAAATTTCTTGGTTTCTTTGGTTGGTTTTCCTTAACCATTAATCACAAATTTTGGGCCAAAATTAACTTAGTCCAAATCCAATTCAAATTGGACAAACCCAACATTAAANTTTTTCCAAAATTAATATATATCAAACCAATCCAAAATTAATTTAATAAACCAAGAAAATTAATTTTAATTTTACTAACCAAGTGGTTTTAAAAATTAATCTCTTTTGGTTTAAGAATAATTTGGTGATTNTAATAAACCAAGAAAATTAATTTTAATCTCACTAACCAAGTGATTTTTAAATTAATCCCTTTTGGTTTAAGAATAATTTGGTGATTGATTTTTTTTTTTTTTTGGTAAAAACTTGGTTTCAATCAAATATTTCCCGCTTCTAAGATTTTCCGCTTAACCGCTTTCATTTACTCGCCATTAGATAATTTCCCGTTTTTATTGACCNTAGTGAAGAAGTGATTGATAAACTTGTCTTTGCAATCTTCCCAATTTACAATGGATCCAATAGGTAGATATTTTAACAAGCGAAGTGCTCTTTCAGATAAATAGTGGTGCAACAAGTTGTAGTGCATGAAATCGTGAGATACTCCATTGAGTTTGATAGTACAGCATATGTCTTCAAAAGTATCAATATGATCAATTGGTTGCTCATTTGGTAAACCACTGAATTGGTTGTTACAGATCATCTGAACGAGATGGATGGGAAATTGGTATTCCTTTCGCTGAGGTTGAGGGGGTTGGATGGGGTTCCTGTTAGCATAGAATACTTCTGGATTATTGAATGAACTAGCTAGAGGATGGTTCCGAGCATTGCGCTAATTGGCAAACCTCTCTGGATCTCCATACAAGACAAAGTTTCTTGCATCGATGTTTTGAGGATTGGGATTTTCCGGTGGAGCTTGGTTGTTATCGGCTCTTTTTTGGCCTTGTGGCACTTGATTGCCGTTACCACCACCTCGCTCTTGGTGGATAATCAATTGGTTGAGTCCAAAATCAAGTGGATCATTATGAAATTCGGGTGCGACCAGATTTATGATATCAACGTTTTTAGCCATTGAATTGGATGAGCTTTCGTCTTTCTTTGCTTTCCGGTTTGAGCGTTCTATCTTTGCAAGTTCTGAGTTACTGAGGCTTAGCAATTAAGAGTATTTGTCAGATCTTCTGATCATGCACATGTAAAACAAGAAGAAAGAACGAGATTAGTACTGTAAAAGAAAAACCTTAGACTAGACTCTAATAACAACTTGAAAGGCTGGTCCCAGTAACGATGCCAAAAATTCTGATAGATATAGAATTTAAGTCCTAAACTAATACTGCAGAGAACAGTTCAATGTAGTAAAGCAAGGGTCGAATCCACAGAGACCATAAAGCACACAATTCAGTTTTAATTTCAAATCAAGCTAAAGCAGAATAATTAAGTTGTTTGCAATGGAATCAAAGCGATAATTAATTAAATGGTTTTGCACTATGAAATAAAAGTGTCGAACATTAGGGAATTCTTTAGGTATTCATATTTAAAGTCAAAGTTAACATGCAGGATTTTCTTTGAAAATAGTTCTCAACATAAAAAAAAAAATGAAAAATAGAATCATCTCTTCTCGGAGTATTAAACCCTATGCTCGAATTACCAGAAACAAACTATCTCCGTTTCTGAATAACTCAATCATGCATTACAGTTCAGATTCAATTGTTCATAAGCATTTAAAACAATACTCTCTCAAGTAAAAACAGTTATTCATCTAAATTATGTCAGGTTTCTAAATCAAATCTCTTTGTATTTATTAACCTATTATCGTGAACTAGGTGATCAAGCTAATTCATGCATTAAAAACAAATTTAGACTAAGAACCTAACAAATTCAATCCTACAAAATTAACCCTAACATTCAAACCTGGTTTCCCTAGGACCCTAAAACCTAACTGGTGAACTACTCAGACATTGCAAAACATAAACAACACATTACCAAAGAAGAACACATGATTGATAAACTGAAAAAGATATTATTAATGAGAAATAAAAGAGTTCAAAAATCTTCTCCAAACACAGGGTTCGGATTCATCTCTCTATAAAAGCTCAAAAGTTGTAAAAAGTGTAATTCAAATAAACATAATCCAAAGGCTTTTATAGTCTAAAAAGTCAAATAACAAAAAATAGGGAAATTGGGATAAGCTTGAGGACTTAGATTGCAAAAATGGAAATTTCTAGTTCTTTTCGGGTGAAGTGCTCGATCGAGCACTTCAGTTTTCTGCACGATCGTTCTTCTGGTTGCACAATCGATCTTCATGTCCAAATTTTTCCAGGGAGAAATGCCCGATCGAGCACCAAAGTTGCCCGATCGTGCACTTCCTAATCAATATGCTCGATCGATCTCACAGGACGCTCGATCGATCATCTTGTTTTGCAACTTAGCAATTCTTCTAAAATCCTCTGAAATGCTCTGAAATGCATCAATTTTCTCCAAAACGACCCGAACACCTATAATCATGAAAATATACCAATTTTACAAGGAGAACGCTCGGAATAATGCAGAATAACAAACATAAATGCCCACTATTATGCATTAAAACCGAGTAATATCAACTATGACATGATATGTGGAGTTAGGTCCAAGAAAAGCGTACTTTAGCCCTTTGGGAAGTGGTTTTAAATCTACAGATGGCGTCTTGAGCTCATATGCAGAATATGTATGTGCATGGGTGAGAAAATGACTTGGTTTCTATTCGAGTCCAATCTCCCTAGTAACAAAGAAAACTTGTCTTTATGAACCTTGGACATCTTCAAATGGTTCGTCAAATTCCAATGGATTATGTGAGTACAATATCATCTCGTCAACCAGAGATTCACTTTATAGATACCCCTTATCCCCATTCTTGGTTAAGGTGGTCTGAAGATGATCCTACTCATTCATCTCTTCTAACACTTCGTCAGCAAGTTGGTCCATCTCTTCTATGTAGAAAATCTCTCCTTCTACAGTTGGTTGCTTCATCACTTCTTGAATGTCAAAGGTCATCTTCAGATCTTTACCCATATTCAGCTGAATCTTCGATTTATGGACATCAATAACAGCTCCAGCAGTAGCTTAAAATGGGCTACCCAGAATCAGAGGATCCTTAGGCTCCTCATCCATCTCTAAAACCACTAAATCAGTTGGGATCTCAGCTACCCCAACCTTCAGAGGTAAGTCTTCAAGAATCCCGTGTTGAATTCTCACGGATTAATCTACAGGTACCAGAGATATATTACAAGATTTGAAATTGTTGAAGCCTAACTTCCTAGCAACTGATAGAGGCATAAAACTAATTTATGCTCCTAGGTCGCACAAGCATTTGTTGAATGAAAAAGGTCCTAGTGAACAGGGTAAGGTAAATGATCCAGGATCAAATAACTTCTTTGGGATTGAGGTTCTTGTGATAATTGCACTGCACTCTTCGCTTAAAACCACCATTCCCCGAATTTCTTTGCCTCTCTTGGTGATAGCATCCTTCAGAAACTTCTTGTACAGAGGCATTAGAGTTATTGCATCGAGAAGTGGTACCATAATTTCAGTGTCTCTCATATACTTCTCAAAAACTCCCTTATATTTCTCCATGATCTCTTTCTTGAATCTAGAAGGAAATGGAAATCATGGAACGTATGGTGGTGGAACGAAAGGTGTCTCTTTCTTATGAGTTGCAGATGGTATTTTAGCTGAATTTGGGTTAACTCTAGCAACTGATGGCGGTTGTGATAACTTCTAAGAATCAGTTTTTGCAAGTTCTTCGGTTTCAACTTCAGTTGGGTTCAATTCCTCCCCATCTTGATCAACACTGTCCTCGGTGTCAAGAACCAGAGCTCCTCATGGTGGTAACTCTTTCCCACTCCGCAAGGTGATTGTGTTAACATGAGCAAAGTCTTTGGGATTTTGAATGGATTTCCCAAAAAGTTGAGTAGTGGTCTTTTGAGCAGAAGACGAGTCACCCATGCTTTCCAAATATCATACCATAGAGTTTAATGTGTCAAACTTCTGATTGAGTTCATTGTAGGAACAGTCCATTTGCATCTTCAATTCAGCAAATTTCTTCGAAGTGTCCATAGCGCCAGCAGCTTGACCCTGGAGGATTTGTTGCAGCATTGCCTCAATGTTGGAAGGTGGAGCTTGAGTTTGCATAGGGGTGAAACAGGAAGAGTACCAAATTTTTGTTGCTGCTGAAAACTGCTTTATGATTGCTGCTTGGGAACAAAACCATGATTCTGAGCGTAATTGATGAATGACTGGATATTTTTATGTTGTTGTGGGGGATAAACTTGATCATGAGAGTTAGTTACGTTGTTGCTACGATATGAGAGACAAGGGTTATTTGAGTAGTTTATGAAACCCTTGTTAAATCCTCCTTGATTCTGAACATAACTAAACTCCTCATGTTGGTCAGTCTCCCTAGCTTGGAGCTAAACCTACTTTTCCTCACTGATGACGTGAACATGTTGATGTTGTCCAAGAAGAAGCTTATCCAGTTTTTCATTCAGAGCCTTGATGCATCGCCGAGCTTTATCATCAGAATCGTTGCTGCCCCTTAGAGTCCTATCATAGTCTTCAGAGTAGACCCCATAAGATTGTGCCAGATTTTCAACAAGTTCCCATCCTTCTTCGGCGTTCTTGTTTAAAAATTTTCCATTGCTATTTGTGTCTAGGAGCATTTTGATCTTGGGCAGGATCCCTCTGTAAAGAGTAATAAGGATTGACTCTTTGCTGAAACCATGATGGGGACATTGTAGGGTATACCCCTTGAACCTTTCCCATGCTTTTCAAAATGTTTCGGCATTCCTTTGCGCAAAACCATAGATATCATTCACAACCTTGATGTCCATGATGTAGAGAAGAATTTGGCAAGAAAAGCCTTCTTGCAGTCATTCCATGAAGTGATGGAATTTTGAGGTAGAGCATTCTCCCAGTGGTGCGCTTTATCCCCTAAAGAGAATGAGAAAAGGTGGAGTTTGAAAGCGTCCTCACTTACTCCATTTATCTTGGTAAGACTGCATAGTCTTTCAAAATCATCAAGATGATCCATGGGGTCCTCCATTGGCAGCCCGTGAAACTTGTTCGCCTGAACCAGCACTATCAAGTTATGCTTGATTTCAAAAAAAAAAATTTGTTCACAAATGGGGGTGCAATCCCATGGCGTTGAGTGTGGATGTTTGGTGCATCACCAGCACCAATAGGTCGTCCACAAGGAGGAACGTTTTTTTTGTTGTTCTCCATTTGCAAATCCAACTGTCTCAGATGATCTAAATGTTCTTGTTCCTGTCTAGCGCGAGAGTGTTCCCGTTCAAGAGCACGAATATCGTCAACGAGTGGAAGTAAGTCAGTTGGTCTTCTGCTTCTCAGGTTTAGACACAGTGTTGTAAGTATCTGAAATAAAGAAAACAAAGTGAGAATATGTGTAGAAAAATAACTTGATCTCAATAGATTTAAAATCAAGAACATAACAAACAAACACCCAATTGGTAATGACACCAAATTGATAGTAGGACTTTTACGGTCAATTCCTATTACACTATCATGTCATTGTAGTATAATAGGTGTCAATCCAATCTGGTTTAGTTATTAGATACTCTAGATGCAATTAGGTCTACTAATTCAAGCCAAGTAAATTAAAAAGGGGTTAACTAACAGTCCTAAACAAGCAATCATGCAAGAAATAAAACAGAACATCAGAGCTATCATGCATCAATCAAAAACTAAGGAGTAAACAACAAGTAATTAAAAACATTAGAGAAGATGGTATTAAAAGGCAATAAAAATAGTTCTTAAGGATGGGGATAATTGATAAGTGATCCTCTTTGATCTACCTAGATGTCTAACATACCTCAAATAAGAGCTAATATCTAGCCAACATATTCATAAACAACCAAATTCAATCTCTTGACAGATAATCTCAAACTAAGCAATATCCAGAGCTAACTCTCGTTAACGGAACACTACCTTGCAGGCATGAAGAGACAATATATTAAAGTCAACAAACACACTAGACAACCAATCTCTTGGGAAAGGTATGTAAATCTCTGAAATCACCTTGTTCAAGAATTTCATCAGAAAAATTTTTGGGTGCGGAAATGCCTAAGTTCATATTTCAGTCGGTTAGAGGGAAATAAGCATTATGAACAATGACATAGAAGGGATCCATGAACAATCAAGCTTAAACACCTAGGAGAAACAAGGGTTCAACACTAATCTACCCCATCGTTAGAAACTTGGAAACTACTCACTACTCATGGTAACTATGAAATCAGAAAACTCAGAAAACGATATTACTAAACAAATCATCAGGATCAAAAGACAAACTCTTAAGAACATTAAGAACAGAAAAATAAAAAAACCAAGAGATGATGATCAAAAACAGCAAGAACATGAACCTATAAAAACAATGGTGATCACATACAATAGTAACATAAACTCTGAAAAAGATGATCAAGTGAAACATGAGCAAAACCCAGAAATTATGATCAACTTAGAAAACGAGATTAAAAGAATAAAATGGAAGATCAATATGCCCCGGATAACCATAAACTTTAAACTAAGCATAAATAAGAAGAAATCATAAGCAAAACATGAATTTCATACAGACTCTTGGTTTGATCATCCAAAAAACATTCAAAGAGAAAAACAGAGATAAAAACCAAAGAGAAAGACATAAATTAAAGCTTAGGTTTAAATAGAGGTGTATTAAGAAATTATATAGTGCTCTAGAAAATCCTAAACCACTATAAGAGAAATGATTAAAATTTTGTAATGCTTCAGCTTGATATTTAAGTCTGGCTCAAACTGGGGTCGAGTTGGGCTTGAGCGGGTGATCGAGCCCATTTGGCTCGGGTGATCGAGCCTACTTGGCTTGGGTGATGGAGCCCAATTTTCTCGGGTGATCGAGCCCACTTATCTTGGGTGATCGAGCCCACTTGTCTCGGGTGATCGGGCCCACTTGGCTCGGGTGATTAAGCCCACTTGGCTTGGGTGATTGAGCCCACCTTGCTCGAGCTCGAGCTGAAATCCATTCGACTTGATCATAACTCCCTTTGGGTCGATCAAAACTCTCTTTGGCTTGATCAAAACTCCCTTTTGCTCGATCAAACATCGAGTTGGTTCGGGTGCTTAGCTCGGGACGAGCTCGAGTTGACGTGTAGTTAGCTTGATGAGGATTTAGCCGCGATGAAGACTTGGCATGGTCGAGTCCGGCTTTACCCCACGTCGAGTCAGTAGGTTTGGGTCGTACACTTGCTTCTCCTTCTCTAAATTTTCCCATGATGTCCCGAAAGCTCCCTAAGTGCCTGAAACATCTCCAATATGCACATGTATGCAAATACTAATGCAGAAATACCTAAAATGCAAACTTACTAAGAAAGACCTATGAATGCAACATATTGACATCTAAAAAATGAACCTAATACAACAATAAATGACTTCCTAAAACACGTAAAATGCAAAGACATCAATCTGCGAGAGCGGGTGTCTATAGACGACCTCCTAGTCCAGCCCGGACGGGAGCGATTGGCCCGACTGCACCCATCTGCACGTTACGACACCACATGGTTTCTACAGACATAAAATGGCTTGACAAATTGCATCAAGCAAATAATGAAAAGACTTCTCCAAGTGGCATATCCTATGTTTAAGGATATGCCACCCACTGACCAGGAGTACTGGTTTTACAGCTTTGCGGTAATAGTTATATAGATCAATTTACCAAAAACTTATAAGTATACGTAATTACTAAAATACAATGTTTAAACTTTATAGCTCGAGTACAACTGGGTACCTTAGATGACCCGAGAGATCCAGAGGAAGTTCTATGCACGAGCGTCCAGGACGTACGCTATCCATGTCTATACGTGGAAGCATAGTTGGTACGTTGAGGGGAAGAAGCATACCATGATGCTTGAAGAAGTCTTGGAAGGCTTCGTCAAATATTGGGAGGAACAGAAAACGAAGGAAAAGGCGATGACCAACAAGCAGAACCGGATGAGTGCCCTCGATGGCAAGAGGATCGCGACTTCCAACACCGGTTCAAAGAGTGCGGTTACTCGAGCCAGTGAGATGGTATAAAAATATTTTCAATATACCAAACTTAATCATTGAATATTGGATTCTAATTTGATTCTCAGTTTTAAAATAAGAGCGTGAGAGTGGCCATCCATCGACGCCTATCGAGCTTATGGAGGACATCCACACGAACAATAAGACAGGCCAGGTACAAGATGCGGTTGTTTCCGAGGTTGTCGAGATGACACGACGGATAATATCAGAGCAGGCATCTCAGGAGTCTGTTGATGGTGGCGCCCTCCCGCTGGATACCCAATACGAGATTGCGTCTCATGTATGTAATATGTTAATTGCATTTTAAAATATAATTTATCAAAGTATTAACATAATGATTTTTTCTTGCAGGCTACGAAGAAACAGAAAGAGCGCATGTTAGGGCTCGGGAACATGGCCTCTTACTGTTTCCCGAGATCCTCTTGATCAAGGGCACCTGGTTCGGAAGAGGATATGAGGCGGAGAGACGCGGCTACGGAGGCCATGCAGCAGGAGAAGATTGAGATGCGGGCCGCGGAAAGGGAGAAAGAAGCTCAGATCCAGGCTCGCGTCGAAACCTAGCTCAAAGCCCAACAAGAGGAGAATCAATGTTAGATGGAAGCCTAGCTGAAAGCGGCGATGGATTCGTTCATAGCGCAGCGGTACTCACCACCACCACCACCACAGTAGATGCGTTTAGGTTTCGTTTATAGATTTTTTTCGTTTGTATCGAATATTTGATAATATTTTCTGGTTTTGTAAATATTTTGCAAATTTTAATTTTATGAATATTTTTAAAAATTTTAATTATATTTTAAATATTAATTAATAATAATTAAATAAATACAAATAATTATTAAATATTAAATATATAATCAAATAATATATTTAATAAATATATTTGTTATTTAAAAATAGAAGATCAGTCCCGTCAGTATTCCGTCAGGAAGTTACTGACGGATATATTTTGTCATGAATGTGTCATCACAATATCCGTCTGGAGAACCAGACTGCAACTCCTCTTGCTCAAATATATTACTAAGAAAAAACAAAACCATATATGTTGCATTCTCATGTTGTTTAGTGTTATGTGCCTAATGAAGAAAGCTCTAAAGAGATGAACACTCTCGTCGTCCTCTCCACTAATAATCCCGCGAAGCTTCTTTAGTGCAGCCTCATGCTGAATTCGCTCTTTTTCACATTAAAAATTGTTGTAACCAGTTTGCTTAAACTATTTTTGGAATCCTGCAAGTTCCTTCTTAAACTCTTCTGTCTCATCATGTTTGATATACAAATTAAACATAAATGAGCAAAACAAAGATTTTCGAAAATTTATTGAGAAAGCTTATTTGTTGTTGGGTGTATCAAAATTCAAATCTTCAAGAGCAACAACAAACACATCGTCATATCATGCATCTAACTACGATCTGAACCCCTTTCCTACTTTAAAATTGATCTAACACGATAAAGATTAGCCATTTTTGGAAACATGCAAAAGACTGGAACCCCTTTGCTTGATGGTTTAGGTAGGATATATGCAATTCAAGGATTCAATGAAGATGGGGACATTTTTTTAGGGTTCTTCGTCAGTTATAAGATTTTTGATTAAGGGAAACATGGTCTTTTCACCATTTTTATTTAACTACGTGATTAGATTTGAACCAACCTTTTAACGATTTAGTTAACAAATACTAACCCTGATAGATCTCATATAGTAAATTTGTGATTTTAAAAATTTTATGTATTAAAATAACAATATGTAATAGTTTATGTATTAAATGGGGAGTCAAATAAGTTCGTGTAATGTTAGAAATTTTCTTTTCCAAAACAATAATTGATTTTTGAAATTGTATAGAGCAAGTGATAAATATAATAAGTAATAGGGGTGCGGATAACACTGTTTATTGCGTTTCATATTCTACTTATTCTATAAGGTTAGTCTCTCATTTTTTGTCGTATATTGAATTCATATTTAACTGATAATTTTTTTCCCAAAGTCCGCGTATACCAGCTATTTAAGCCTAAAATCTATAGAGACAAACCCGATACAATGGGAGATAAATCCCGATACAATGGAGTGTCAATGAAATATACAAACTAGATCCGAAAATGCTAAAATGAGTATATGAGATCTACCATTGGCCCCTAAGAAATTTTCTGACTACCCAAGAAGCAACAACTGAACCACCAAAGATGACTTGCCAAGAACGAACTGAAACAACGATCGCTGAAAGACATGCTGCACATAAATTTTGGTAGACTTCTGAAGAGGAATGCAATTCACTTATGAGGAAGGCTGAACTTCCATTGAGGAAATTGGGTACTGTCGAAAATATCAAAGCCGGAATTGACAAGACGATAACGTCTATACTCCGGTAATAAGAAGGAAAAATCATACATATCTCGCTCCGAATCAGAAGGATAGATCTTGCGGAAGCTTAATGCGTTATCAAACGAGATAAAGAGAACGATCCGAAAAATTCAAAAAAGATTACGTCAATCAAAGAAAGCACAAAAGACCAGAAATCATAGTAAAACAGAACAAACAAAACCACAAACAACAGTCAGGACAGAAGAAATAACCAGACACATACAAGTAAAGCTCACCACCGACCAACTCTAAACCAGAGACAAACCACTCAAACACGACCCGACAACATTGTTAGAACAAATTTAAAACGTGTACAGTAATTATAATATATATGTGTATATTATATTAATACAAAAACTTAAAGTCGAAAACTTCACTTTTGCTACTCTCTTTCTCAAAATTTATAATAGTATTATTTAAAATTTTGAAATGTATATGGCTCATTGAAGTCCATAGATTTTTGGGTTAAATATGAAAGTTAAAGTTCTTTGCGCATTGAGTAAAAAAAAAAGTAAATTGATTCCCATGATTTTTATCTTATTTATTTATTATATATATTTCTCATTGAATTCCATAGGTTTTCGGGTTAAATATGAAAGCTAAAAGTTTTTGCGCATTGAGTTGAAAACTTTTGAATTGATTCCTGTGATTTTTACCTTATTTATTTAATGTGTACAAATCTTATGATAATCATCAGTCAATAAAAAAAGAGTAATATATTAATTGATTATTATCTACAAAATAATCATATTTTGCACTACAAAATCGTTTTTATTATTCATTTCAAGACTATCACCAATGCAAATTCTACAATAAATCTAGTAAAACTAGTTTTCAGGACATTTTAAGAGGGTAATCGAATTGAACTTAATTTTTTGAGTTAACATATATGAGTTACTAAACTTTTGATGTGAACACCCACTTCGCATCATAAAATATGCATTGAAAAATATATTGACTTGTCATTTGTTTATTAAACTGCCTTCGAAAATCAGTTCTACTAGATTCATTGTAGACTTTTTTAATGTTGATAATCTTGAAATGAATAATTAGAGAGTTATTGTTATTCAGAATGTGATTGTTTAATAGAAAATAATCAATTATTAAATACACACAAAATAAGTAAAATCATGAGAAACAATTTTAAAATCATGGGAAACAATTTAGAAATTTTTGTGTTATATATGAAAGTTAAAAGGTAAAATCCGTAAGATTTATACAAAATTTTAAATATAACCATTAAAATCATAAGATCTACACATAATAAATAAACAAAGTAAAAATAACGAAAACAATTTGAAATTTTTCATTTCAAAATGCAAAACTCTTAACTTTCATATTTAACCCAACTGGACTATAATGAGTAATATATACTTCAAAATATTAAATATAACCATAAAATCATGTATTTTTTTACACTTATTAAGTTGTTCTAAACCCAAGCAATCAATATGATGAATTATATACTTATACATTTTTAGATTATCTAACTTTAAACTAGCAATAATTATTAAAAACACATTAGCTAAAAATTATTGTTATTATATTTTTAATTTAGGTTTTTAAAAAATCAGTAGCTACTGACGTGGCGTTTCAGTCAATTTCCACATGTGCTTTTTATTGATGTGACAGTTTGCTTAGCTACCACGTTAGCATAACTTAACATTCTAATTAACATTGTCAACGTATGTACTGTTTTTACCTCTTTTATAAATTCATGTATGTATACACACCCGACTAAAGTCTATGTAATAATATTTAATTTTTTGTTTTAATTTATTTTAAAATATTTTGGTGTATTAATTTAAAAGTAGTATTAAAAATATTTTAACGGAAAATTTAATATTAAAAATATTTTAACATAAGATTATTGGGTTAAACTAGAACGCGATTTGTTATCGCTTTTAAAATTTAAATCGCAAATTAGTGTTTTAAATCGCTTGGGGGTAAAATGATGAGAACGAATAGTTGAGGAAGTCGGGTATGTTGCAATCTAAGGAACTCCAAAGTTCATGGGGAAAAAGATTGGATGGACAAAGTTGAGGGAAGCGCGCGGATAAAGAGAAATCTAAGTTCATGCGAGAAATTAAGGAGCTCCAAAATGCAGAGACAAAAAGATTTTTTTTTTTTTTGACAACAAAGGAAATAAAACTTAAGATAAAGATGAAAAAACATAACACCAACTCGATGGGGAAAAACCAACATATGTTGATAACACCTTTTGTTCTCGAGCCGATCGGGCTAGCTGATCAGCATACGTGTTCCAGCTTCTTTTCCGGTGCACTACTTCGATATGAGGAGCATTTGATTTCATCTGATGAATATCTGCTATTTCAGCTGCATATGCCGGCCAACTACTTGGATTGTGAAGGATATTAATTAAATCAGTTGAATCGGTAACAAATAGAACACAAGTTCGACCCAGATTCCTTAGGCACTTGAAAGCCCAGATGAATGCGAGCAGTTTTTTGTGTAGGGGAGATCTTCCGCAGCGAATACCCGCACTTCCGAACAAACGAGATTCGGTAGAGAACTGAGGCACATACCATCCTATCCCACTTAAAACACCCCCTTCCTTCCATGACCCATCGAAACTACACCAGTCTGCTGACCTTAGAGAATCGGTAGAAAGAGCCTCGTCCGTAGGAATTATTGGTCTATCCGATCGACCACTACCGGAATGTATGGATAACCATTGAGCTGTCTCAATTGAGGCTAACTCGACGATATCTGGTGGTTCCCATATATCATTATTAACAAACCTCGCATTTCTGGCTTTCCAAATATACCAGACCAACCATGGAAAGTTCTGGAAATCCGTAGAGGAGGAACCATTCCCAGTACCCGATAACAGATACTGAATGTTCTCAAAAAGATTATCAGATGGGAAAATTCCCGCTGGCTTTGGTATTTATGAGAGGGCCCAAGTCTGCAAAGTTGGGGGACAAGTAAAGATGGCATGATTAATCGTTTCCTGCTCCGCACCACATCGATCACAGAGAGAATCCGATCGTATCTTTCGGCTACGCAAACAATCATTCACTGCGATTGCCCCTGACAATGTCTGCCAGATAAAGTGATGTAATTTTGGTGGAGCTAGAAGTTTCCAGACGGCAACACACATTGGTGCCGATGACAGTAACGTCGGCCAGCCATTTATTCGATCATTGTACAATGATAGAGCTAAATCGTATCCCGACTAGACCGTATAATTTCCGAACTTCGTAAAGTGCCAACAATATCGATTCTCTATCAAAGGGGAAGGACGTATTGTCAATACTACAGGAATATCCTCCGCATTGACTAATTCTCGAACTAGTGGTAGGTTCCACTGATTGATGTTTTGTATCAACAGGTCTGAAACATGTAAATCTGGGAATGCGCCTAGAAGGCGACTTCGGGCGAGACATGGTCGTTCCCCCGGTAACCGAGGATCATGCCAAACTCGGGTTTGTCGCTCGGATCCAACGACACTGCATAATCCCATGGTTAATAACGATTTCGATTCCCAAATACTCCGCCCACCAAAGGAGGGTCCAAAGGAGGGTCGAGTGGGTTTAGATGCTTGAAAAAAAGCAACCCTTATAGTATCTACCCTTCAGAACTCGTGCAACCAGAGAATTCAGGTGTGAGTACAACCTCCACACTTGTTTGGCCATCAAAGCAGTGTTAAAAAGTTGTAATGACTTGAAACCAAGACCCCCCTTAGATTTAGGCAAACATAGCTTTTGCCATGTAACCCAATGTATACCTTTTGAGTTCCCTGACGCACTCCACCAGTAGTTTGGAATGGAGCTAACTAACTTCTGTATCAGTGACATAGGTAAACGAAAACATGACATTACATAGGTGGGTAACGCTTGAGCAACGGATTTGATAAGAATTTCTTTGCCTCCTTTGGACAGGAAGCGAGATGACCAACATTGATACGGGCATTAAGTCGATCCCAACATAGGCAAAGATCTGAGATTTGGGCCTCTGTAACTGTTCAGAAATACCTAAGTATTTTCCTTGACTTCCTTCCTCATAGATGCCTAATCTCGTCTTAAGGAGTAATAGATTTTGAATCAGAAAAAAACTTCCCAAAAATCACCGTGGATTTGTCCAGATTAATTCTCTGGTCGGACGCCTGCTCATACAGCCTCAGAATATTGTCTATCTCTTGACATTGTGCCAACGTGGCCTGACAAAAAAATAAGCTATCATCAGCAAATAAGAGATGAGATAAAGGGGGACAGGATTTCGCCATCTGAATGCCACTTAGTCTATCAGTTGATTCCGCCTTCTTTAGATGTGCTATGAGCACTTCAGTGCAGAGAATAAGGAGGGGAAAGTGGATCCCCTTGCCGTAGGCCTCGTGATGGTAGTATCCGACCCTTCGGTGTCCCATTTAGAAGGACACTATAAGATACTGTCGTAACACACGCCATAATCCATTGTACTCATCTGTCTGCAAAACCTAATTTTCGTAGAAGATGTCTTAAGAAATCCCATTGTACTCGATGATAAGCCTTACTCATAAATTGAAGAAGGGACTAGTGAAATCAACCCTAATAAATAAATTAGCTATAAATTCAGACATTTATTGGTCTTTAACCCAATTAATCATAAATAATGACTGCTACACAAATCTTTTCTCTATATTTATGTTTTCTTAACTTATGTCCTTATTTAGGATACAAAATCTTAAACATTTGTTATAAGAAATCTTTTATTAAATTATTAATCATAGATGTTTAAAGGGAATGGAGAAAGAAAATAGAACTGATCAAAGAGAAAGGGAAGGAGGTGCAAGAATTATAGGGTTACAACAACAACGCAAATAGCGAGGTTGTGTAGGAATCTCAGGATCCATGCAGAGACCATTTTTATAAGCCAATCCCACACACATTTTGTTACATTCTGGAGTTTGAAACGTTTCGTTACATCCTGAATAGCAAGTCGGAGGCACAGTTCTCGCATATGTTCCTACTCCTTCTACTATCATCACAAAAAAAAAAAAAAAAAAAAAAATAAATTAAAAANATTAGAAATATATATATACACGAATAACGGAATAAGTAATTTAATAATCTTATATATAAAAAGAGACATACGGCTGAAGAGGTCATAGGAAATAATAATCATAACTACGAGAGTGAATGCAACCAACATTTTTGAAGAACCCATTTCAAACCTCTTTTCAACACTTTGAGTTTCTTTCAATAAAGATATGGCTTGTAGTATGTTCAGAACATGCATATATATCGGAAAAGTGGCCGTGACTATAACTTTTTCCAAATTATATTGTTTCCTTTTCTATTATACATATTTAGTAACATAAAAGTCAACAAAGGCCCATTTAAAAGCAACACATTTATTACTATTTCTTTTTCAACATATTCATTAGATATATTTCAATTACTCCCATGAGACATGTAAAAGCAACACAATTATTACTAACTTTTTCTTTAATAGACAAATATTAACCACAAATCTAAACATTCATAATTAATTTCTTTTTTACATTAATTTATTAATTTATGTGACAAAAAGGATCGACCCAATAATTCAAACTACATAAACAAAAGAGAATGCAATTATTATGCGAGTGGTCAAGTTCTATCTCTGATCTGAAAAAAGCAACATCGGTGATACAAAGAATTGGCCACTTGATCCTTGTTAAATTCTAAATATAAAAACCTAACCTTTAAACCTAAAATAATGAAATCAAACCAAACTATTTAAATCTACATTCTTAGAATTATTATTGTTATGTTTTTGGTTTTCGGGAAAAAAAATATTTATTAATATATTTGGAAGAGAAGTGTATAGTTATTTAGGAACAAAAAGTTATGAGAAAATTATAACATATACAATAAATATCAATCACTTTATTACAAATATTATATTAGTCTTACTTTAGAAAATTTACCATATGTCACATCAAAACAGTTTACTCTACTATCCTTATTACATTAATCGATTAAAGAAAAAAATTTGAAAAATGTTTAAAATTTTTCAAAAGGAAATTGACAACAGTTGTTTTTTAGAAAAATCCTTCTCTCTCGATAGTGGAAACATTTCTCTCCGAATATCGTAAACATCTTTATCACAAACAAACAAAAAATTGCTCTGTAATTTTGGAGATTTTATCAAAGATTTTTCAGTAATTTTTTTTCTTACATCCTTACCCAAATATTCACGATGTCATCGGAAAAAAAAACAATGCTCCTCACCAAGGTTTAAAGAGACACCACTTGAGAAACAACCGCCGAATTCATCAAAAAGGTCGTCTAAAAGCGTCCCATCAAAGAAGATCATGTCCACCAAACTCGCCATAAGTCGTCCACAAAATCATCAGATCCGGTCTATGATTATGTCCAAAAAGTACGCTGCAAAACGTCTACCAAGTAATCAGATCTAGTTCCTAATTTGGTCCATGATAATAGGATTTTTCGTCCTATGGGCTATCAATCAACCCATCGTTGTAGTATGGGCTTTTATGTCAATCCATAATGGGAGCGTACTAAGAAATGTGGATGTATTGGATGCTTTAAAGTCAAGCTAATGGAGATAGGGGGGATTTTTGGTTACTAAAAGGTCCTAAGTGCAGCGAAAGTAAAAAGCATAAAACATAGAAAGGCTTAAAACACTTTTGGATGCAAAACAAAGAAAAAGCAAGAAAAAGTAAAATTTGCAATCACGGTAAAGTCGTTCCTGAGGACAAAGGGTAATTGACTTGGAAATCCATCATGGGCTACCTAAGTACCTAACATACCTCAAACAATGAGCTGACCCCTAGATAGTATCTCTACTAACAATCAATTCCAATGTCTTGGCAACCAATCTCAAGCAAAGTAATCACAGACTTAACTGTCGTCATAGACGGCGACTACCTAGCAAGCATTAACCTGTACTACTCTAGCTAACTAGTTTCCCACATCTATTCACAGAGAAGGGGAAACGAATCTCTGGAACCCCCTCGGTCCGGTCACCTCCAAATACTCACCTCTCGATGTTGTAGGGCCTAACGGCGGATCTTTTCCCTCTCGGGTAGGAGTACAATCAGCATTACGCTGAGCAGGTCCAGAAAGGATCTACGAAACAAACAACTTAGGCACCTAAGCAAACCCAGAACATCAACCCTTATCTACACCCATCCTCAGGAACTTAGATGACTACTCACTACTCATGGGAGTAGAAGCAGTTGAAACAACAAACATAACTTCGAACCTAAACATGCAAATCTATGAAGAACAACAAAAACACAAACCCAGAAATGAAGAATAGCAATGAAAAGGTAAGCTAAGCAAGAGATTAAAAACTTAAAATGAAAATCAAGATGCACAAACTAAAGAACAACCTAAAGCTAAGCAAGGAATCAAAGAAAAAACAGTAAATTAATTAAAGACTTGAAAGGAAAATGGTTTTTACACCAAGAACAAAACTAAGAAATGAAAACCTAAGACAAAAACCTAAAAAGGAAAGAAAAACTAAAGCTTGTTCAAATGGAGGCGAATTATGGCTTTTATAGTGTTCAGAGAAAAGCCCTATTTCGCACTAAAGACAAAATGCTAATCATTATCTTGGATCTTGGGCCTTGCTTCAGGTGGTATCCAGATTCTATTTGGTCGGGTCGAAGCGTGTTTGCCTTCGAGTGGTTGAGTGCACAATTAATCCGGACTAAAGGGTGCTTTCTTGGGATCAATCCAGCTTCGTTGCGTCCAAACTTCGTCTGAGGTTGGGATTGATCCCGGCATTGAGTGCTTGAGATCGATCCCAACACAAGTGAGATCGATCTTGTATGTTGTCTTCTTAGTCCTACTTTGTCTTCGTGCACTTCCTTGGCCTCGTTTGAGACTTCACCAGAAACGTTGAAAGCAAGAAGGGGGGGGGGGATCGATCTGAATTGCCTGCGGGATCAATTTGGAGTGGTTGCAAGATCGATCTGGAGTGTTGTTGGGATCGATCTGCATAGTATTGGGATCGATCCCGAAGGTGCTGAGTGGGATCGATCATGTTTCGTCGCCGAAGTGCTTGAGATCGATCCTGCCTAGTGCTGGGATCGATCCTGCAAATGCTCAGAGGTAAGTTCAGTCCATTCCATGTTGAATGTTGAGTGCTAAGTGCTTGCTCCATTCGACGTCAAGTGCTGCTTTTCGGAAATTTCTCAAATTCTTCCCAAAAACACCTGAAAGTCCTAAAAACCCTCCAAAATTCGTGCATATGCAAATTCTAATGCAAAAGTGCTAAAAACACTAAACTTAGTGAAATCAACCATAAATGTGATGTATGCACGCTTTAATACCTCAGAATCGATGCTAATTGATAAGTAAAATCCATGAAAATTCAAAGTCATCAGTCCAAAAGAGGATTATAGAAGATCTTGTCCACTGGAGTTCATCAAAAACACAATCTGAACGTGTTCCAGTCATAGCAGTTCCTGTCCACCGGCCTCCTTGCAACTCGTCCACCAAATCATATACTCGATGACCTGTCCACAAATCAATGCACAAATCGTCCACCAATTCATCATATCATGTTCCCGATATTGTCCACCAGACGTGTAGTAGTTCAGGTGGACAATCAACAAAATATGTCTCTGCTTCTGCCCACGAGACCGGTCCTTTATTCATCAAGTTTGTCGAGCTTCACTTTCGGGACACAGAGTTGGTCGGAATTACCAAGAAGATGGTGGAAAACATGCGCATGAAATACCTGTTTGATCTCTATGAAGTTCATCATGCCTTTAAGGGATTGAGAAGTGTGTATTTGTGTTACATTTTTGTTTCTAATCAAACCTTGTTTTTACGTTTTTAGGATATAATTATTAGAATGGATATAACACTATTATGTGGGGTTAATAACATATTTTATTTTAACTACGTATCACTCTAATATTTTAATTACGATGGACATATTTAACATATCCTGAATATTTTATGTCCATGAGAACACATAACTAAATGCATGTCACTTTGCTTTGTTAGCCCCCCCCCCTTCTCTTCAAATTCATTTTTTATTTGTCACTTTGCATTTTATTTGCATTATCTTTGTATAGTGGTGGTTCATTTGTCAATTCACTGAACACAACAAGTTTTCATCAAAATTAACACTATCAAAATCGAGATTTTCATCTTGTCCACCACTCCCAAAATCAGACTGTCCACCGCATCTCTCCCAACTTCTCCATCATAAGAAACCAACATTTATCAAGTACTTATAAGTGGATCATCCTATCCACAACTAGCAACTCAACATTCTTTAAAACACACAATCATTAGATTCATAAGCGGTCACCATTCACTCAAGGACTAAATAATTTTTTTCGTCTACTTATATGTCGTTGCCTATCCATATTCAAAAAATAGTCATTCAAAAATATCCACATTGTCTTCACCACTATTACACACATTCGGTCCACCAATATTATGCATTTCATGTCCATCACTGAAAGTTGCATCACGTCAAACACTGACAAGTGTACCTTCTCCAAAAAAAATAATCGTTAGCTTTACCACTCATGAAATTACTAAATATACTTTGTTTTTCCACTCACCTGTGATTGCTTCTCCACATTCAGACGACCTAGCACCAAAAATGATGTTCAAATTGGCGACATATGGATCCCATTGTGTCGAATATTCACTGTCGACATAAGGTCAAAATCGTAATTAAGTGGTACCTCACCACTGTCATACAAATCATTGTCTGCATCATCACTTTTTTTCTTCAATATTACCATTCTTGCTAATTTTCACATGCTATTTTCCAGCACGATTTTGCTTCTTTCTTAGTTCATCGTTCGACATATTACATGTCAGTCCACTTTCAAATGACTTATGTCCATGATAGGTTCAAGTTTTAATTCCTAAATTACACTGCAAAGAACACATCACTATAGAATAGTAAAATTTCGAATCCCACAAGGACCAGACAGTCCGACTCTCAGTTCTAAAGTCGATTCTAGCTAAGACAGAAATAAAAGAGAGATTGTATTCGAACGATTGAAAATAAAAGAGATGATTAAAAAAATATAAATTAATAAACTAAAACGCTAGGCAATAGGAAAGTTTCACAGATATTCAGAATTGAAGTTCAAGTTGACAAGAAGGATTAACAAATAAAAATAGTTCCCAACTCAAAAGAAGACAATAGACTAATCTCCTCCCTAACTATTAGATCCCTATGATAGAATTGCTAAGAAATAAAGACTAACCTTCTCCTAAAATCTTAGATCTCTAAATTAGACAATTAAATCATGCAGTGATTACAGATTCGATATGTTCATAATCATCAAAGACAATACTCCCGCAAGATGAGACACTTATTCATCTAGACTAGGTCAGATTAAATAAATCAAATCACTTTGTATTTATTAACCTAAAATCATGAACTATGTGATCAGGCTAATTGAAGCATTGATAAAAAATCTAGACTAAGAACCTAACAAATTGAATCCATTAACGTCAAACCCTAACTATCAAAACATGTTTTCCCTGGAAAATCTCTAAAACCTAGCAAGAATACTAATCATACATAGCTAATCAATCAACAATCACAGATAAAGAAGACATATTCAATTCAAAAACCAAATTCAATAAAATAAGAGAGCTCATAATTCTTCTCCAAATATAAGTGTCAGGATTCGTCTCTCTCAGAAAAGCTCTCAAAAGAAAAGTAATGAATTGTGAATTGTGTTCTCTCCTTTTTTTAATAAAAACCTAAGCCTAAGGCTTATATAGAGTTAATAAAACTTAAGAAGGAAAACCAATGATAAGTCTTGAGGAAAAAACATTTTTTTTTAATCTTCTAGTTTACTCGTGCATATGGATCGATCGATCCAAGTGTGGATCGATCGATCTAAGGTAGGATCGATCGATCCAAATTTCCGTAAGTCCAAGGATCTTATGGCTCGATTGATCTCCACATGGATCGAAAGATCTACACTCACACGTGCTGCACATGTTTCATTTGCAAGACAGTTTGACCAGTCTTCAATAAAATCGCCATAACTTTTGATTGCAACAATGGATTAACCTCAAATCACTTTCATATGAAAGCTAACTCACGTGGCCATATTGAGTCAAAATATTAGCTTGAGACATCCATGGAAGCATCTTAAAATGTTAACTAACTTTTGGCTCTTCTGTTGAACTTTACTTCTGCATTTGTCATATTGCATTCATTTTGTGCAAAAATCCACATTTTTGCTCCATAACGTTCAAAACACCTAAAAACATGAAAATTTTCCAAAAACACAAGAAAAAAAATACTCGGATGGTACCAAATAGAAAGTATAAATACCCACTAAAAAGCATCAAAATAGAGTGATATCAATTCCCCCAGACTTAGATCTTTGCTTGTCCTCAAGTGAAGCAAGACCCAATCTAGAGAAAAGTTTTGAAACCACACAAGAACTCTCATAATCTTAGCAACCTCAAGCATAAATATCAAAACCTAAAAGATACCGATCCTAAACAATCACTATGAAAGAACTATTTACCACCACATAACTAAAAGCACGTTTCCTACTCTAAATCCAATATCAATCAAACCATCAAATCATCTCAACCAGCTCATTAAGTTCAATTCGGTTAAGAAAAATGCATTCTCACATATGGGGTATCGATCAATGCGCAAAAGCAACTCTTCTATCAAAATGCTCATACTAAACAGAGCATCAATCGACTTCTGATCCTAACCCTTCCCCCCCCCCCCCCNAAAATAAAAATAAAAAGCAGCTGGCAATTCGATGGGGTTGACTACGGACTTCTAGGTCACGCTTTCAACCCTTTTTCTGAACCGTTTTTTAATTTCTGAAGGGGAGAGAGAAAGGATCCGGATCATACTCAAAGAACTTGTCAGTTTTACATAACACTAAAGAGCAATGCACTTAGATTTCAAAGTATCTTACCACCATAAGCGAGAGAAATTAAGCTCAAATTAAGTCCTATCATGGCAGAGCTAGCGTCAAATCATTAAGAATCCAAAAGACTTGGACTTTCAGAAGAAAAATAATCAGGAATGGGGTTCCAATCCTAAGCATATAAGTTAAATCTAGGTCAGTAATATAAAAATATCAATACTATACTCACATTAGGCTGGTTATCAACACATATTCTGGTCATCTTTCCTACGACTCGACTAGACACGACTAAATCAAAACCGAAAATTTTTGAAAAATTTCACCAAACTGATGAAACATCCAAAAAGACACAAAACATAGTTAGTAGCTATACTCCCTCCCCCAGACTTACTTCACACCGTCCCGGTGTGAAAATAAATCAAAGAGAAGGAATAATGATCATAATAAAAAATAAATAGATAAAACGAATAGTTCAATAGAGTTTCAGTTCTTACCTTGAATAAGAGATCGGATGGCTTCTAAATAACGATGGATCGATCGATCCCTAGACGGATAAATCGATCTCTAATAACATTTTAGAGATCCATGGGCATGGATCGATCGATCGATCTATAGATGGATCGATCAATCTTTACATCCGACCAATTTCCTAAAATTTCCTGAAACATTTCTTAATCTCATAACTAAAAATTAATAGGTTAGTAAACTAAATAGGACCGACTCAAAAGAAAAACCAAATAAAACAAAAAATTAAATCAGTGGGTTGCCTCCCACTGAGTGCTTTATTTAACGTCAATAGCTAGACGAACTTACCTTTCATGCTGAATCTAAATCAGCAGAAATATAGGCAATAGAGCAACCATCCACCTCCGAGATCTGCAACTTCAACACTTTACTCATCGCTGCCTTTTTGAAATCCATTCCCTTGTCATTAAGATCTGGAGCAAAGAGAATTTTAACCTTAAAGAAAGGCTTTGGAAAACTCTTACTCTTGGCCCTATACTCGACCCCTTCTTCACTTAATGACTTAGGAATCAAAGTCAGATGAGTGTTCTTTTTGACCTCTTTCAAATTCCCTTCACCATTGTTCTTGTCCTTAGAAGCTGGTTCTTGAGAACCTTTAACCTTTCCCTGATTAGTCAAATTCAGCTCGGTATTGTTATTGATCTTCTTCAAGTTTATCTTACCCTTTTTCTTGACTCTTAGGGTTGAACCCTTGATTGGAATTTGAGATTCCTTGTGCAAGACTTTGACATCAGAATCTTTGGATTCGGCTAGAAAATTTTACGCCGCTTTTACTTCTCTGATCATGATGATGTAGGGATGTAAGGTACTACTGGATAATAGTACGTCTTCTGGATATTCGTGAGATAGATGCGCTTCTTGGGCACATGCATCACATCTCCTACAGATGCTAAGAAAGGTCTTCCCAGAACTAGTGACCCTTCTAAATTTCCTTTTGTGTCAAAAGACATGGAAATCAACAGGAACTATGCAATCCCCAACTTGTACCATCACATCAGACACAAAACCACATGAAGATACAACAGAGTTGTTAGCCAATGCAAAAGAAATCCCTAATGGTCTGATATCTTTTAGTCCTAGCTTCTCAATGACCATTCTAGAAATGACGCTGACATTAGCACATGTGTCGCAAAGTGATTCTCTTAAGAGAACTCCTTTAACCTTACCTGGAATTATGAATTCACCTGGATCTTCTAACTTCTGAAGTCTTCAGAGTGGAAGAAATCATTGAGAAACCGCGTCATTGTACATATGTTCTTCACTAGAAGGCTGGGTTTTATTCGGGCATGAGATCTGGACTTTTGCAAGTTGTTTTGAAAGTGATGCATGCTGCAGAGGGGGATCGATCGATCTCTTCCTTTTTTTTGAAATTGATCTGATGGATTGATATACTATGTTTTTAGCAAATTTTTACTGTTTTTTTGCATTCATTCTAGGTAGATTTATGTGCATTTAGGTTAGTTAGTATGCATTTGCATTTGCATTTCATTTCTACATGTGTTAGAAGCGGAAGAACTGGAAACAGGGATCAAAGGAGCTAAAAAGGTGCAAAAAGATGGAAAACGGAGGTGTACCGGTTTAAGGTACCGGTTTGTCTAAACCGGTACTGGAAAAACAGAGCACGCAGCGGTTTAATGTATCGGTCAAGCCAGACTGGTACGATGAGAGAAAAATGGCCAGGGACTAAGCAGCGGTATAATGTACCGGTTTGCTCACCGGTACACACGAAGAAATCCAATATTGGTATGGTGCATCGATCGGCCCAAACCGATACCCGCTGGAAAACTCAACTTTGGACTTACCCTTTTTGGTTTAAACCCAACTTTAATTGGATTAACCCAAATGTTTATGGGTTAATCCAATGCCTTTTTAGAACACTATTTAAACTCTTTTACCTAATTTTTAGGTATCTTTTATGCTTTGTCTTTAATTTTCCTAAGAACAACTTTATAAAACTTTGATATTTTGCTTATTTTGAGTTTAATTTTTTGCTTTTAATTGTTTCTTTTCCTCAAATATTCTTTCTATCTATGGAAAAACACATTTCTATTCTTGGATTTGGTGTTTATCCAATAGATAGTGAGTAGTTCCTTTTAAGTAAATTATTAGGTAGATTAGGTTGATTTGGTAATGAATCATGTTGTTTAGGGCTTAGTTTTCATTATTTCTAAACTAGATAATGTTCTTAATGCTAGATTTTTCTTGATCAATTAAATATAGATCATAGGTTGAGTTGTGCCCGAAAGGTGTTTGATGAAATGCCTGAACCTATTACTGCTTGCTAAATGAGGTCTAACCAAAGAGATTTGTGTGAGTTAGTTTAGTGGTTAATCATGGATTAAAGTTTAATTTTTCTTATTTGTGTAATTATTCAAGAGATTGGCTTAATTGCAAGATTAGAGAAAGGATTAGTGCCATGGGAATGGATTAGTCTATTTATGGAATTTTAGACCAATGATTAGCTTCATAGTTAGTATTGAACATCATGGGAAGTTTCTTAATAGACCAAATCAATAATCTATGCCATTTTATTAGCCATTTTATCTTTGAAATTTGATTTTTACATTATGTTGACTTTTGTTGATTGGAAAAATGTTTGCCAGCTACACAGACTTTAGTGGATTATATGCGTACACATTCCAACTTAGAAAATGTTCTACCAACATTACCAACTATTGTTTACACATCACCACACATTACCAACTATTGTTTACACATGGCCACACATCCAAACATTTAAAATTTATGTTGCAGGGGCTAAAACGCAATTTGTAAAAGAATTAGGGCAAAATTGTTAGGTTAAAAGTTATTAAAAATTATAAAAATTATAAAAAATCCTAAAAATTATAAAACATCATAGAATATATATAGAAAAATACAAATATATATAACTTTTATATAAAAAGTTATAAAAAAAATTATAATAAAATTATTTAAAAACTATATAAAATAACA
>OVBE01003579.1:0-23263 GCA_900406425.1 Iberis pinnata
TAAGACGTTTTTTTGTATTTGTTTTTGAGAGATGCGAGGGATTTTAAATTTGCGGTTGCGTTAAGTGGTTTGTAATATTTTTTTATGTCGGTTATTTTCACGTTTATTATTTTCGTTTTACGTTTGTATAATTAACCAACTTATACAACGGTCCTAACTCCTTCCTCTCCTATCTCGNTTTCGAGATAGGCGTAATAACCTCGATTTTGGTCAAAGGGGGTTGACCGGAAACGGGGTGTTACAGCGCGTCGTTCGATTCTTTTTGCTTTTCGGCATATGCCACCAGCGTCGCCAGCATCAGCTTCAGCTCCGCCAGGGAATCCTGGTTCACCACCACGGCCACTTGGTTAGCTACATCCGCATGCTGACTTCTGGTTGGAGAATCTGATGGTGTCTCCATTCTTTTTCTGGGCAGAGTAATTGTTCTTCAACGATTTCGCCGGAGTGTTATCTTCTCTTCCCATAGTCGGCGCCAAAATGTGAGAGCTGAATATCTCACACCAAATTATCGAAAAGTTTACAGAATATTTGCTGAAAAATGTGTTTATTGATGAATTCTCTGAAATTACAATTTGCTTTAGAGATTACAAATGAAAATTTCCAACCCCTTTCTTGGAGCCTCCCCCCATGTATTTATAGCCCAGCTCCCCTTTAATGGGTTTAATGAGCATTTATGGCGCAAATTTTCTCTTTGAATCCTTCTCCGTAACCGCCGATCTCGCCATAAATGAGGCGCGGTTTTTGGTGGTCAACTCGGAGGCGTTGACCACTTCTGCGCGCGCCGGTTCAGCTCTCCGCGCGCCGGTTCAGCTCTCCGCGTGCCGGTTCAGCTCTCGGTGCGCTGGTTCAGCTCTCCGCGTGCCGGTTCAGCTTTCTGCGCGCCAGTTCAGCTCTCCGCGCGCAGGTTCAGCTCTTCGCGCGCTGGTTCAGCTTTCCTGGTGAGTTCAGTTCTCCGCGCGCTGGTTCAGTTCTCCTGGTGAGTTCAGTTCTCCGCGCGCTGGTTCAGTTCTCCGCGCGCTGGTTTTGTTCTCCAGGTGAGTTCATCATTCCTCACGAGCTCTCAGCTCCCCAAGTGGGTTCAGCATTCCTCGCGAACTCTCATCTTCCCAAGTGGATTCAGCATTCCTCGCGAGCTCTCAGCTCTCGTCGCGGGCTTACCCGCTTAGTGGGCTTTCTTTCCTTGTGGGCTTATGAGCTCTCCGTCGTCCGTAAGTGGGACCGGGGAAGCGCATTTACTTTTTAAGGCCGGGTCAAATCCCGAGAATCCGACCCAGGGGAATTTACACTCCCACAATGCGTAGACTATCTTTGTGTGATCAACAAGTGTGAAAGCTCATTGACTCAAGAAATAGCTTCCTTGTTGAGCTGGTGAGTTGATTCTCTTCTCCATCTTGCTCTTTTTAATCTCATCAGATTATGATTACTTCATTACTTGGTCCTATTTTTATTCGGTTCTAAATATTTTCAAGTTTTGATATTAATTTTGGGTTTAATCTTTATTGTTGGATTTTACATCACATTTTAGCTGATTATCACTGGTACATGTTTTGAGCCTTACATGGGGTCCTCACTTGCTATCATTTTCCCCCAATCTGATCTACCAAGTGCTCTCTTTTCAGAGAGGTATTCATGTCTATCCTACGGATCCAGAATATACTGGTTTTGGGCTATCGATCACTATGGATCCTAAGGCTGGTCGTGGGTCAGAGAATAATGCTCCACTTTTTTCTAAGTCTGGACAGTCACTCGTGGATGATCTTGATCAACTCATTGTATTTGCTCGCCACATTAAACGTCGAATTCAAGGTAAGTTTTCTTTCACATTTCACATTCTTTAAAATCCATGATGTTTATTTAAGTGTGCTCTCAAGCAGGGGGAGAATACAGTGATGCTGTTGATGCTGTTGATGCAGATGCAGCTGCTGATAATGATGACGGCAACTAATAACTAACAATTGAGTGATGTGTAGTTCTCTGTTTTGCTTATGAACCTTTCTCTGTTTTCATGAACTATGTGTGTGTGACACACATCTTTTTAGTTTCCTTGAACTATCTTTGTTTTCATGAACTATGAGTGTGTGACTCACATTCACAAACTTTGTTGTTTGGTATGGATCTTATTTTGGATGTTGCAGTTAAACTGCTTGTTACAGATTTATCTTTACGCTGATTTATCTTTACAAGCATGACTATTATCATGGATGTTTGCTCTTTGACTAATGCACTAATGAATGTTGTATATTAGTTGTGGTGTTACTTAGTTGGTGTGAGCAGGTGCTTGAGTTCAGACATTCAAATAACAGGGGGAGATCGTTAAGTCAGAGACTTTGAAGGACCAAACTTGCAATTATTAAAGAATGGAAGTTGAGTGACTTGGCGCCAAAGTGAGGATCAGAACAAGAAGATATTAACAAGAAGATAAGGAAATCGAGAAGAACAAGAATATCTTAACAAGAAGATATAAGGAAATCAAGAATAAAGGAAGATTCTAAAAGGAAGATTTAGAGATCTAAGCAAGGATAAAAGGTGAAGGAGGTTGTTAACCGAGCAAGACTTCAAAAAAGAAAAACCAGAGAAACAGAGCTTGATTGTGAGAGAAAAATGACGAGGGTTTTGGGTTTCTCATTGGTGAGTGAAAAACGAGTTACACACCTATTGGTGTGTGTGAGACAGGATAGTTTAGGAACTGGTCAGTGTCGAATCAAGAGTTCTTGAGGTCGAATCAATCTGATTAAACAGATCTGTAAGATTGTTTAAATAGTTCTTAATAAAATGTGTTTATAATGTCTCGTGAGGTATTAGAACTTTCAGTCACTAGAATCGTTGGTGCATCTATAAGATCATTAGTGTTAAATTCAACCCTTGGAAATTGTACATATATATTCAAAACAATGGTAAGTCTTTGATTGTATTCTTCTCTAATCTAATCTCTTCACTTACATTGAGCTTCATAAGTTATCATCAGCTAAGGAAAATTCGATGTGACTAAGTTTGTGAACCTTAAAGGACATTGTTATTTCAACATTCAGAATGCAAACGGACTAACTTAAGTGACTCAAAAGACGTTTGGATTCGCCATTCTCTTTGCTTCTTGCTCAAAGGTCTACCTTTGCCTGCCTTTTCTCGATTTACTCGAATATCTGCGATACCCCAAATGCAACATTTCGCTTCCACGTCGAACGACACTAGCCTAAAAATACCATCACCTTCACTACCATCTTCCTTGTTAATGTATTTGACAAACATCGGCCTGTCCTTATACCGCTCAAGATCTTGAGGAATCCGAACTACTCTTTCGACACCCGGAGATGAAACCTAGTGCACACAAGGTTCAATCTTTTATCGAGTCTATCGTCCAAAATCGATTGTAAGGAATCAAATGTTAGTAAAAAAACTTCAAAATATGATTGTTCTAAATCTATAAATTCATAAAAACATACCTCTATCGACCAAAAATGATGTAAAAGGAATCAAATGCTAATTATTTACGAAATTATATACAAATCTCTGTTGAGTCTATCAACCAAAATGGATGTAAAAGAATCAAATGCTAACTAATCACGAAAACTATATGACAAAAACTTCAAAAATATAGTTATTGTACATCTATGAGATTTGTAAAAACATATACATACCTCTAGAGAGATATCATCTGGTATGGACTTAGCAGCTCCAGCTTCAACTAATTTTGCTCTATAGATTGTTGAATACTCTTCAATGTCTTCAATTGTAGGCGAACCGAACTTGTTATCGAGCCTCTCGATTCGAACTTGTATAGTTAAGTTTGGTAAAGTCTTGAAAGCATAAATACCTAAATCACCATTAAAAGACTCACAAGCTTTTTCAGCTAATGTTAATGCTTCTTTATCCCATAATGTTCCACTAAGCTTAATACCTCCTCCTCCACTTCCATCTCCAACCTTTCAAAGAATCAAATCTTTCTTAAAAATTCTGAAAATTAGGGATTCTAAGTAAAAGCTTACATAGAGTTCTTCTTCAGTTTCGTTGAATTCATCTTCGAAATCAAAATCATCGTCTTCGTCTTCTGTTAATAGCTCTGTAGAATCAAGAACATTGTTGTAAAAGAAAGAACTTTATCTTCAGAGAATCAGAAGACAGAGGGAGAGAGAGAGGACAAAGAGATGATCAAAACGCACCGTTTAATACATCTTCGAGAAGAACTTCTTCTTCTTCTTGTGATTCTTCGACTTTGTTCGGTTTTGGTTCAATTGTAGTTGTTTTCTTCTTATTCTTCTTGGCGTGAATTTTGAAGGATTGATTCTGATTCCGATGAAACGGTGTCGCCGGAGATTTAAAACGGAGACTTGGCGGTGAACGGGAACGATTGACGGCGGAGAGACAGTTTATGTTATGAGCAGGCAAAACTGAAATTCCGGTACAAGGCTGATAGGTTCGGAAACAACAAATCAAATCCATCTTCTACTGTATATTCGAACCCGAGACTGACCTTCTGATTCCCGTCGGCAAATATATTTTTTTTTTTTTTTTTCCGGCTAAAGTTTAATTTATCGGTTCGTTTTATTAGATCCGGTTATCTACAATATATTAATGTGGTTTATTTTGACCGAAGAAGTGTTTAATCCATAAAACTTAGAGCATCTTTGGGAGTTTTCATATAGAAATTCTCAAAATACATACATGAATAAATATATAAATATATTATTATTTAAATATGGATTTCTGTGAGAAATTTATTTTAAAATATCTTAAATAAGATATTTTTGAATAGGTTTCTCACTTTTTTGAGATACTCATACATATTTACACATATATGTATATTGAAAACTCTAATACGAAAAATTCCCAATAGAGTTGTTCTTATTTTGTCGGACTCATATTAAGTCAAAATGATTTATTTTACATACAAAACTATATTAGTCGACGAAAAAAACTATATTTTGGTGGAGAATTTTATAGAAAATAATTTTTTTAATTTAAAAAACCACATATTCTCAATTATTTTAACAAAGTAAATTTTTTAAAAAATATCACAATTTTTTGATAATATAGAGAAAAATCTTAAATAATATATTTATTATAATTGAATTAAAAAATATTATTCATAAAAAATTATATGCAGAATTGCGAGACAATCGACTTCAAATAGTTTAAATTTTATTTAATATAAATTTTAACTTTATAATTTGAGCTCTAGTTCTTTTATAACTAAATTTTAAATTCTAGTAAATTCAATCCCAAAAATAACTATATGTACAATATTTAGGGGTTGTATTCAAACAAACATTTGATATAATTTGAAGTGATTTGAGTTTTGAGTTTTTAGGTGATTTTAAGTGAGTTAAGAAATCCATGTGATTTGTTTTAAAATTCTCTACAATTCCACATAAAACCATGAAATTTTAGATTTTGTATTTTTAACTAAGAAAATCCACTGAAATACCATCAAATCACCAAAAATCCACTACTTAAAATATTTCCAATAACATTGGATTTCATGAGATTTTTTAAAATCACTAGTCCAATAACAGTAAATTTGAGAAACATTTTAAAATTCTTGTTTGAATAACAGTGGATTTGTCAATTTAACACAAATCTTTCCAAATTCCACATTCAATACACCCTCTTAATTTTTGGATTTGTGATGGTTTTGAAAGAAACATTGTATTTTAAAAAATTAGGAGCATATAATACTTCCATAGCATAAATTTGATATTTTGTGAAAAGAATTATTTTAACAGAATTAAACTCAATTATAATTTCTATATTAGTTTGTAATTATAAGAAAAGAACTTTTGGAAAAATACGTAAATTTGAAAAATACCTCTTTTATTTTCTTTTGAAAACTACTCTTTTTCAAAAATTAAATTACCAAATTAATAAAACTATTTTTTACGGTTTAGACTTTTTATTGTTATACTCTGCTTTTGTTTATTTTTTTATTTTAGTTTTTGGTTTATCACTGATTATGTCTTAAGATTGGTTTCACATGTAACAAAGAGTACTAATCTTATAATTTTAATTATTTCTTGTTTTAAAGTAGGTCTTATAATTGTTTGATACAAAACATGTCCTTCTATAAAAGTTACACATATGTTTGTCTGTTTACTAGCTGAATTTTTTTTGAAATATAATATCACAATCTGGCTACAAAGAAGAAAACAAAAACATGGTCATGGAATCGTTTCAATGTATATAAAAAAAGTCTAATTCAAAAACATTTAATTCCTTGAGTTGATAAACTTGTAAGGTTTAGTTAGTTATATAGTCTTAAAGAAAAGTATGCAATACGAGGTAATATGTTTATGTTTGCTTTAAGTGATTTTCTTACATGAATATGTGTATTGCCAATTACTCTTGATGTTTGCATCTCACTACTCAATCTTCGTATCGAGTATTAAAATTTAATCCATAATGTTAGTAAATTTATAATGAATAATTATTTGTTCAATAATTCATTTATTAAGGATGAAAAGTCTTTCTATTATTAAAAAGAGTTGGATATCAAAAACAATAAAATTTATGGTATTTTTCAAATATTCACAAGTAATTAGGGTAGTATTCAAAAACTCCCTTGTAAGAAATCAATTCCCTTAACTTTCTCTTTCTCTATCTCCCTGTTTTTCTTTTTTCCGAATCTTTTTCAAAAAATTCAGATCTAGTTATGGTTTTTGCTGAGACCTGTGTAGAAGAGGGACGACGGCGAGCTAAAATCCGACGACTTTCGACCTCATCCCCGTGTTCCGCGACTCCCAGATTCGCCGGTGAGAGCTAACACCGCCGAGCTCGCCCAAGAATCACCATCTCCCTTCGTCATTACGGGCCTCCAATTTCTTCTTCTACCTAAAATCTCACGGAGATCCGGCAGAGGCGTGAAGAAGCCTCTTCGGCAGTGCTTTCCGGCCAGCTAGCCTACGTCGTCGAAGCGCGGTGATCGACATGGTGAGAAAATCGAGGACCTCGAGGCGGTTTTGGTGGTTTCGTCGAAAAGTAAGGATGATTTCTCTTTTCGGTAGTCGTGTGGGAACCATGGCTGTCGGGAAGAGTCTCTGTTCCCGAACTTGACGGCGACATCACCTATTTTCCAAGTCACCGAAATTTCATCCTCTTTTATCCTTTCTTGCCGTGACTCTTTCCAACTTAGCTTTCTCCTCCTCTTCTCCAACGATTTTTTCGTGGACGGTGGTTGTGGCGTCGCCGTCTTAGTTCTCTGCCGTCGGATCATCGTTAGTGGCGCGGTAAGATCTGCAACATATGTCGGCGGCAGATAGACTTTAGTTGTCTTTGAGTTTTCTGGCTTTAAGATCAAATGGGTTTTTGAGGTCTATTATAAAATTTTAAATTTTTAAAAAACTGTTATTGTTCTGATAATTTGACTGATGTTGTACTATTATGGTATATTTAGCTCTATTTTTTTTTCCTTCATAAAAATTAACTGCCAATAACAGAGAGGTTTAGCATATACAAAACAGAGTGAACATCTAGCCAAAAAGAGAGCAAGAAAATCCTCCTGAAGAGTTCAAAAACACAAAAGGCAAAGAACTCTAAGGAGCATCTCCTTCCAATTTCAACAAGTGATGGAGCCAGAGAGGACCACCAGTAGCCAAATAAGGAGAGAGCCTACCATCCTTAACGACACTTCTCGCAATTAAAAATGCCGGTCTGTTCTTGAACCGTGGTTCCAAAAAAAAAGACCACGCACTTATATGGAGAAGAATGTCCAAAATTGGGGATGATAGATGAGACCAGGCATACCACAAATGAGGAAAAAGCACTGCTTTTAGTAATGAAGCTGATTCCACTGCAAAATCCACTTTTGAGACTTTCAGGTCTTTGACAGAGGAAACAACCCAAAGACAGACTTGAAAATGTGCATCCTGAATTGAATTCACCCGGGTAAAAAACATTTTTGAATAAATTAAGACCTTATCTGAGGCTGATCTTAAAATAAATGAGCCTCTGCCAAACGCAAATCTTAGACCAACACACCCTAATATTTAGCTCTATTATCAATATAACTTTTAACAGAAAAAATAAAATCAATTCCCTTAATTTCTCTAATTGTTTGTGTGTGTTACAAAAACCATAAACCAAAATCAAATCAAACCGAAATAAGCAAATCGTCCTATACCCGATTTTTATATGAAGGGAAAAATAAACCTATGGATGAATCCATCCTGAAACCGGACCAATAATAATTTGAACATATAAAACCGGTTCAAATTTCTATTTAACAAAAATTCACAGGGAATGTTTAGCGGCAGCTTTGCGCGGCAGTGATGGCGGCGATAAAACGGTGGTGGAAGAGTTTCCGGTCACATTCGTCTCGCCCCAATGCCAAAGCATACTCTCCCAATAGCAGAAATTTTCAAAGCAAATCTTAAGTCTCTTATCTTTGATCTTAATCTTCCAATGTTCATCTCTGTAATTCCTTTTCTCCGCTTGTCTCCGATCCCACTCAAGCTGCGCCTTCTGAATCGATTTCAGTAAACAAAACCTTCGTAAATTTCCCGGCATCGCATCATGTACTTTCCACCATGTTCTATGAGCTTCATCGCTTGCATATTGCTGGTAACTTTCGACATTCCAATTGCAATCATAGTCTCTGAAGCATAACCATGGTTTGTTGTAACCTAAGTAATGAAGAACATAGAGAATCGGAGGATTAGATCCAAATAGCTTCTTCTTAGATTTCTTGATTTCAGGTTCATCTCCTTCCCAGAAATGCTTTAAGAAGTTCATGTGTTTAGGAATCCTATGCCACCATGTGAATATCTCGTTTAAGTAACCTTGATCTCCTCCATTGTATGAAATAATCTCGTTTATGTGATCCATTAATAGATGAAATGTTGAATTTGATGGTTCTATTACCATTAGACCTGAATTGAAGAGTGTAGCATTGTTTCCTGTTGCTGATATCTCAGGGAATTCAAAGAGGAAATCAATGTTTCTTAAGATAAGCATGTCTGCATCAATGAATATGATCTTTTTGTATTCGGTTAATTGCCATAGACGGAACTTGCTATAGTTCCATTCATTGTATGCATTTGGTTTAGCTTTTGGATTTCTGATTCTTTGAAACTTGTGAATCTTCCATCCTGCAGATTCCAAGCCATTTCTATGGTGTTCGCTTATCGTATCATCTACTAGTATGATCAAATCGCGAGTAGAACCTGACATTCGAATGCTTTGTGCAGCTGCAATAGCTCCACAGACATAAACTTCAGCAGAGTGTAAGATTGTCGCGTAAGCTTCTTTCTTTGCACTTAATGAGTAAAAGTTATCTGCAAGTTGGTAAAGATCATAATCAGATAAACTAGCTCTGAGACAAAAGACGAAGAGAAGTTGATATTGAGTACTAACTTTTAGCTTGAAGAGGAACAGAAAGTTCACAGGAACCTATAGGAAGCTGTAACTTTTGTCTCAACAAGTTAAGGTTAGGCTTGTATAGCCATATGTTTCCTTCGCGAGCAACAAGTTCGTTACCAGTAAAAAGATTCGGAATTGGAAAGCAATCAGATACTAAAACCACATGAACATCATGAAGTCCTTTAGAAGAAGAAGCCACTCGAGCTACTGCGAGTTGTAAATGTAACCGAGCAACATCTCTTGACCATTTTCCTGATTTGTTACAAGGAAGCTTAGCAATAACAAGATCAATCCGAGGCTTTCGAGGAAGTTGAATCCAAGGAAGAGAAGGACAAGTAGGGACTTCAAATTCTTCTACTTCATCAATCCATTCTGGGTATAAAGATTCCCAAGTTATATTATTTGCTGCATAATCTAGATGCATAGCTATATATTGATAATCAGATTGCATTAGTTCCTTCCATCGATTAACTTCGTCATGGTCTAGATTTAGAAACCCGATTCCTTGATACTCGGTTCTAACAGATAAGTAGTTCTTAACAACATTTGACATATGGTTCCAGTTAATCTCAGCCGTAGATACATACCGAGGATCAGTAGTAGTAACACCAGAATTTAGCCTCGATTTGTTTACAAAACTTGGTCGATTTTCGGCGATTTGTAGCTTGGGAGAACGGTAGAGGTTAAACAGAACAATCAGCATTATAAGAATAAACACAAGTTTGAAAGTAGAGAAGGTGCGTTTCTTTACATTCAAGAACCTCTTCTTGCTTGTCTTCTCACTAAATGAAAAACAAAAACACAATCTGATTCCATAAAGTCAACATAGTGTATAAAGCTAAGTTAGGTATTGTAGTATTCATCTAAATCGACAGCACTTACGTGGAAATAGAGAGTCTATGTTTGGATTCTAAAAGACTTGAGAAAGAGATCTTCATTGTCTTAGTTTTGAGAAGTATTGCAGAGGTTTTTTAGAGAGAGCCTATCTATCTGGCCGTATGAAAATTTTCCCTTAATCCACTGTAGTAATTTTAAGACAAATTATTTTAATTACGAAAAAGATATTTAAGTATCTTTTTCTTGTTTGTATAAGTGATCTCTAGGGTTTTCTTAAATATTAGTATTTGATTAGAAGTTCCCATATTCTATGGTTAAAAATCCAATCCATGACTCAGAATGTATTTCTACCTTATTTTCTCACAGTTATATTAACTCGAATTACAACCTAGGATGTAAAAACGAATTTTTAATTATTTGATCTATGTCAATTTATTATTATTATTTTTTTTTTATTTAAATCGCTTATGGAGTCACATAATGAAGGTGGAACGTGAAAATGGTTTGTTTCATGGACATGGGAGTATTATTGGATTTCACACGATTTCGTCACTACCCAATTGAACTGAATCTAGAGAACTAGAAAAATTGTTTATTGGATAGCATATTTTTAAAAGAAGTCAAAATAATTCTAATATTTACAAAGATTGCCATTATGATAAATATTTTGATGAACAAACAAAAAAAACCTCACAGAAGTATTTTTGTCCAAAAATTTAACAGAAGCACGCGAACCCTATATTGGGTCGGATCTGATCCGGTTTTTATTACAAATATTTAGCCAGTTCGGTTTGTGTAAAGACATCAAAATTCGCTTTAGCATAACTGGTTTTGTTTATGGTATAGTGCGTGAAGTGCATGATTCGATCCGCGCTAGATGGTTGTTTTAACATTTAGGTGAGTATATTATTTCAAATTTTTGGGTTTGGGATACTTACAAAATCTTATATATATCAAATCTTTTTATTCATATATTTTTATTGGCTAAATAAATTTGGTTTCTTAAATTCATGATTTGATATTATTATTTTAAATCAATTACTATATTTTGAAATATAAATTATAATCTAATTTCCGACTATATAATGATGATAGATTATAAATATAATCTATTAAATATTTTAAATAAAACCGATATTCTTAAATTTTGGATTTGATATTGATGATAAATTTTGAAAACAATGCTAAAATATCAACCAATTTTGGATTTGAATTTTTATAATTATACTTAATTTCCTAAAATTTAGATTACAACATCTTATTTATCCCCTAAAATCAAGTAATTTTGGATTTGAATTTTTATAATGATACTTAGTTTCCTAAAATTCCGATTACAAACCCCCTAAAATATCAACCAATTTTGGATTTGAACGTTAAATCCGTATTATTGTTAGATATTTTTTAGAAATAATTGTAGAATTGGTCACACTTTGGTTCCTTAATTAGAGAAAGAGGTGTGTTTTAAAGTCATTTGTGATTAAGGTAGTGTACCTTGTAAAATGACAATTATATCCACTTCCATCTTGTTGTTAATAATCGTTTGGTTTTTTTTATTTTTATATTTTCATTTTAAAATTAATTTATAATTCTTTTATCCAAAATGTAAATTTTTTTAAGGAAAGTAATTAACCCTAGAATATTTACCTAGGTAACTCATATTTGTTTCTTCTACAGCTCTCTCACCGCCCAAAAAAAGCTCCAGTCGTCACTTCTTCTCCGCCTCCTATCAACTCCGTATTCTCCGGCGACTGAAGTCTTCGGCGGTTTCACTTAGGTCGGCCGTCTCTACTCTCGAATCGCCGGTGGTTATACTCTCTAATTTCTTCTTCTTAAGAGATTTCATTTCGTAGTTCTTCTTCTTCTTCTTACTTTTCAATTCTATTTCTTCTTCTTCTTCTTCTTTTCTGATTCTATTTCTTCTCCTTTTGAGATTTCACAACGGTTACTCACAGCGGTTTTTGATTGTTCAACAATCCGCGAGTTTGATTGTTTTTGCGAAATGGGGTTTTTGGGTTATTATTTGTGTCTTTGATTGTTGTTATTGATTGCTATGGAGATTGTTATTATGATTTTTATTGTGAGATTTTAGTTTTTAGGGTGTTTAGGCAAATAAGCATTTTCGATTCCCTCTCGTGCTAACAACGGTTTTTGATTGTTCATGGTTTCATAGGTTTTTCAATTGCCGTCGTTGAAATTTTTATGTTTCTTGTAGGTTTTCATATGCTACTGATTAACGAAAAAAATGATTAAATTGAAGTTAGAATTTTCTTTAAGTTGCCAGTAACTAGAACAGGATTTGATTTATGTTTTTATTAATCTAAATTTTCATTACGGACGAAAAATCATTACTGAATTAGTGTTGTTAATCATCTTCATTGGATTATTTTAAAATTTTGACATATGCAGTAGAGTTCTTCATCTGTTTTTTAAAAAATTTTGTAGTTTTTTTTTATCTTTAATCATTAGTTATTTCATTCATTCTGCTCATTGTTTTTGTGTTTTATTACAGTTATGACAATGGACAACAATCTGCCACCAAGATTGTTTGACGTTTCAGAAGTTCCAGAAAACAACACTATGCATATTTACATGAAGATAGAGTATCTCTCAACCATCATCAACTATCTAGATGAACCTGAGAAAGTCAGGTTGCGTGAATCGTGTTTCAGGAAGCTGTTTGAGATGCCCGTTGCGAGATGTCCTAGTTCTGGGAAGCTAATTCACAATATGTTGTTACTTATTATTGATGTGTTACTGATATTCACGTTTGTTGTAATTGAGCAAAATTATAGTTTACTAATTGTACACACATGAACAAATATTAATATACACACGTTTATGTTCATATGAATACATTTGTGTTCGTATGAATATATTTATGTTCATATGAGTAAAGTTGTGTTCATATGAACGTATGAGTACAGTTCTGTTCATATTAGTACAGTTATGTTCATATGACTTGTTTAGGCATTCATATGAGTACAGTTGTGTTCATACGACTACCTGTTCGTAAAAACTCTATNCTACTTGTTCGTAAAAACTCTATCTATTATAACCTGTATAGGCATTCACATGAGCAACAAAATGTTCATATAATTACATTTTATTCATTTAAATACATTTTATTCATATGAACACATGACGTATATTTGTCAACCAAATGTCAATACTAGGTACAAAGAGAAACGATGGAACCTTGTTTCCTTGTAGGCTATTGGATAATATATGGTAATAATTATACTTTTATCCACTTTCCTAAAATGTGACACGGTTTATTCCATTTAATTTTTTTTTTTAAATGTCATCTTTTTCTATTATTAATTTATCAAGTTTTTTTTTAAACGCCCAAAGGATAGTATTGGCAATATTATATATTGTTTCCTATATCACACCTAAATGACTAATTACGTAGCCTTACATACCCATTTTCCCTAATTTCATACAAAAAAACACCTACTTTGCTAATTCACTCTATTTTTTATTCATGGTTTTTATATATTTTAAAACTGAATGACCATAATTAAATATTTGTTAACCATAATATCAAAACGAAATATTTGTTTCTACAATTTATTTAGTTTGGTATCTTGATTTTGAAAATATTAATAGTTTTCTAGAATATTGAATTTTTAATATTAATTTTTTTACATTTAAAGTATTATTTTATAATTATCCTCAATTTTTTAAATATCTGATTATGATCTAATTTATCTCCTGAAATATCAACCAATTTTTTATTTGAATTTTAAAATCATATTAGTTATTTTTTAAAAAAATTATCGAATTTTATGATTTTTATATTAGTTTATATATTTTAAAAACCAAATAACCATAACTACATAATTAAGGAAAATCAAATATGTTTTGAAAATTTATGGAAATTATAGAAATTGAGATATGATATGGTAAATTCATATATGTGATTATATATATGAAAATTATGGTATCTTTTAAATATCAAATATCTTATTAATTAAGTATTTTTCAACCATAATATGAAAACAAAACTTTTACAATCCCATATCATTTTATTAAAAATTAAAAAAATTAAACAAAATATTTAATTATTTAGGTAATTGTTAAATATGTTAAAAATAAATATAAATAATATAACGGTTTCTTATTAAGTTAACTTAAATCTCGGTGATCTTTTTAAAACTGGCATATTCTTAACCTTAAACTATACCAATTGATATATATAACTGTTACGAGTTTTGCATAATTCAATCCAAATTCAACTTTGTTTTAAGAAAAATTAAACACACATAATATCAAAACATCTTTACACAGGAAAGACCTTTGCTTAGTTGAATGGAAACCAATATGAAAATAAAGAAGACACGTTGTTGAAGTGTTGTTGCAAATTGACTTTATGAAGAATAATGGGTATGATTGAGTTCTTCCCTAGTAGTATTTTTTAAGAGAATAGTTCATGATTTTTTTTTTTTTTTTCATCTTTCAAAGTGACAATCTTTCTTCACAGAAATGTTGATTAGAGCTTGTTGAATGGAAAGAAGCATGCTTGGCCGGCGTGGCCGCTTATGTCCAAAGAAACTCATTTTTTGTCTTTTCACGCTCCTGAATGTAATATCATGTATTTTTTCCTTGAAATATGCACTCTCTTTTAAAATTATTTTTATTGACATATAACTCTATGTTATGTTTACCTACAATGAATACCCACTCTAGTGGTATTTTGTTGTCTGAGGCCTCTCCTCCTTCAAGTTCTTAATTCTGTTGTTTTTAAAACTGTCAGGAAGAAGCTGCTCTGTTCTTTGTAATCCTCTGTTTTATTAAATATTAGATGGAAAAAAAAGAAAAAAGAATACCCACTCTAGTGAACAAAAACTTTCACTTACAAAAAAGTAAGTCAAACTCTCTTTAGGACACTAGGTATGATCGCATTTAGCATTTTTATAATGTTCCATGACATATAACGTTCATTTTGTTGGCTTGAATTAATGTTAACACAACCATCTGTAGATTAAGCATATGGTTTTGAAGGTATGTTCTCCTTTAACTTCTCATCGTTTGTCTTCTCCTGTTTTATTTTCATGTTGTTCTAAGTCTCTTAATGCCACTTAAGATATCAATGAAGATGCTACAAAACGAATCATGTAAAAAATGAGTTTTTTTGTTTGTTTACAACATAGTGCAGTGCAAAGTTAGCTTAGTTCAATCGGTGGAAGGTATGTCAGTGGCAGCAAGAGATGCCGCTATAAATAAATCAAAAGAATACACTCCGATTAATGAGTCTGAAAGCGGGAAGGATTGCTTTTACTTTTACTGTCGCTTCGCATGTAAGTTATTTTAAAATTAACAAAACATTTAAATACGAATATTATCTTAATAATAGTTCCAATTTTTATGTTGTATTAAAAATTCGTATATTTTTCTATATCATGTTTGTTTTAAATATTCTAATTTTACGATTTTATATTTAACAAGTTTTTTGAATTTTTAAAAAATTGTGTTCAACAAATTCAATTTATGTTTTAATTTATTGTAATATATCAGTTTTGAATATAAATTATTGTATATATATATATTTATATAAATTCAACAATGGTTACAATATTAATGAACATTTATATCTTAAAATATGGTATTGTTATGATATTAGACGTTAATCGTTAACAATTTCTAAGTTTTACTATATAACTAACAATTTACTGTTGTTTTCAATTAAAAAAAATTATAAGAAAAATTACAAATAAATTAAATAAATGAATGATATATTTTAATCATTGTTAAAGTTATTAATTTTTCATAAACCCAACCATGTAAAATTTTTTTATTAAATCTATTATCAAGCAATTAAATAGTACTCTGATGGAGTTTTGGTGGAGTTCAAAGATAGACAAGAAACCAATATATTGGGACGCGTGGGAAACACTTTGTAAGCCTAAAGCTGAAGGAGGTCTTGGCTTTAAAGACTTAGCTTTGTTTAATCAAAGCCTTTTGGAGAAACAAGTTTGGCGCATCCTTGACAAATCGGGCAGCCTCTTATCCCAAATGTATAAATTTTGGTATTTTCCAGACTCCTCTTTCTTGAGTTGTAGTGTAGGCAAATCCCCTTCCTATGCTTGGAGAAGCATTGTACATGATCGAGAATTTCTAATGAGAGGTTTAGTTAGAGTGATAGGAGATGGGGACGACACTTTCGTTTGGACTACACCTTGGCTACCTCTTGCTAAACCAAGAGCTCCGCTAAATTGCAATGGGATTATTAATGTGCACTTGAAAGTTTCAGCTCTTATACACCCAATCTCGGGATAGTGGAAACATGAGATGTTGTGTCACTGTGGGAGTATAAATTTTCTCGGTTCGGGTTTCCGGAAGTTAACCCGGTCCGACAAGTAATTGGGCCTCCTAAGCCCATTTCGGAAAAGTAAGCCCATGACAGAATATGTTGACGGAATGTGCTGACGGAATGTGCTGACGGAATGTGCTGACGAAATGTGCTGACGAAATGTGCTGGCGAAATGTGCTGGCGAAATGTGCTGGTGAATGTGCTGATGAGGGGAACAATTTCGGCGCGGACAGAAGCAGTCAGCACACCCACCTCCGCGAATAAGCACACCCACCTCCGCGAATCACGCCGCATTTATGGCCAAATCGGCGGTTACGCAGAGGATTCAAAAGAGAATCTCCGCAACGAATGCCATTAAGAGGCCTCATAAATGCGGGTTTGAGTATAAATATAGGGGGTGCTCATGTAGAAGGTTCTCATTTTTTCTCATTTGTAAACTTTAGCAAAGTTGTAATCTAGAGAATTTGAGCAATAAACACATATTTTTAATAAACTTCCTGCAAGTTTTATACATTTTCGGTGTGAGAGTTGCAGCTCTCACATTTTGGCGCCGTCTGTGGGGAGAGAAGACAACACTCGGCGAAATCGTTGAAGAACACTTACTCTGCCCAGAAAAAGAATGGAGACACCACCAGATTCTCCAACCGGAAGTCAGCATGTTGATGCAGTCAACCAGGTGGCCGCAAGGGTGAACCAGGACTCCCTGGCGGAGCTGAAGCTGATGTTGGCGACGCTGGTGGCATCTGCCCGAAAAGCAGAAATAATCGAGCGACGCGCTCATTGCTCGCTTCAATAGCCACGAGGAGCACGTGACAACCCGGCTCGTGACCCTAACGAATGTCCAATCCGACCTGGAGGTTCGCCTAGGAGCCTTGACGAGCCCGATAGGGAGAGCCGCACCGATAAGCCTAACCCCAGAGAACCCAGGAGGAGGTGGGAACAGAGGTATCAGCAATCTGGATGAAAACCGGAGAGCTGATGATCCTCCAAACCTGAATCAGAGAACTGGTGATCCTACGGGTCTGAACTGGCGAGGCGAGAGCTCGCTGGATGCAAGCAGGAGAGCTGGCAATCCTGCCGATCCGAACTGGAGAGCTGATGCCTCTGCGGATCCGAACTGGAGAGCTGATGCCCCTGTGGATCCGAACCGGAGAGCTGGTGCTCAAGCTGATCCAAACGGGAGAGCTGACGCTCCTACGGATCCGAACCGGGGAGCTGGCAGCTCTCTGAATCTGAATCGAAGAGCTGGTAACCTGACGGGTCCGAACTGGCGTGGCGAGAGCTCGCTGGATGCAAGCAGGAGAGCTGGCAATCCTCCCGATCCGAACTGGAGAGCTGATGCCTCTGCAGATCCGAACTGGAGAGCTGATGCCTCTGCGGATCCGAACTGGAGAGCTGATGCCCCCTGCGGATCTTAATTGGAGAGCTGATTCCCCTGCAGATCCGAACCGGAGAACTGGTGATCATGCTGATCCAAACTGGAGAGCTAACGCTCCTAAGGGTCCGAACCGGGGAACTGACAGTTCTCCAAACCTGAATCGGAGAGCTGGTGACCTGACAGGTCCGAACTAGCGAGGCGAGAACTCGCGAGACTCAAGCAGGAGAGCTGACAATCCTGCCGATCCGACCAGGAGAACTGAATTCCCTGCAGGTCCAAACTGGGGAGCTGGCAACCTTGCAGATCTGAACCGGAGAGCTGACGCTCCTACGGGTCCGAACCGGGGAGCAGACAATCCTGTCGATCTGAATCAACGAGCTGATGCTCCAATAGGTCCGAGCTGGCGAGGCGATGATTCACTAGATGCGAATCGTAGAGCTGGAAGCTAAAGAGGTCCGGGAGACATGGGAGAGCTGCAAACTCCAAGCTCCGTAAGGATGGATGACGACAGCCTGGGAAGGGGTCGCATGGATAGAGAGATCGTGAGTATGATGCGCTCCAAAGATCTATCGACAAGGCGAATGCCGAACTCCTCGCGGTGACATCAGAAGTCCACTGAGTTTCCAGCGCGGCCCCGGAGATTGATCTTGTGATTGTGGACACAGAGAGGACTCCTTTCAATGCGCGTATTGCAAACGCGCGGTTAAGGGACACCGGAAAGCTGAGACTCCCTACTTACGAAGGGAAGTCGGACCCAAAGGCGCACATGACAACCTTCAGGATTGCCGTCACCCGAGCCTATTTCAGCGAAGAGGAAAAAGATGCTGGATACTGCAGAGTGCAGACTCTTCGTCGAAAACCTGACAGGATCAGCTCTCGAGTGGTTTTCCCATCTCGAGGGGGATTCGATCGACAATTTGACGCAATTATCGACAGCATCCCTGAAGCACTATTCCATTTTCATGGACAAAGGAACTTCGGATGCCGACCTCTAGACTTTAAGCCAAGGTCCAAACGAATCACTTAGAATTTTTATCGAGCGGTTCAAGGCCGTCAAAGCAAAGGTGTGCGGTGTAAGTGAGTCGACATCACTCGCTGCACTTAAACACGGACTCTGGCATGAGTCCCCATTCTGTTTCGACTTGACAATCCACAATCCGGAAACAATTGAGGATGCGCTTCATCGTTCCATGAATTGGATGATTGCTGAGGAGGAAAAGGTTGCTCTCTCTAAGAAGTTTAAAGTCGTAAAAGGAGCTTCCGAACCAACATTCCTACCGAAAAAGTTTGAGAAGAAGGAGGGCAAAGAATTCCGAGGAGGATCTAAAGGCTCTCACTCGTATAATGTGGAGAAATGAGGGCAAAAGCAGGAGAGTAAAGACGAAGCGCGCATGCTGGGACGTGACCCGGATGCTTACTGCGAGTTACACAAGTGTAACAGCCACGCCATGCACGAATGTTTCAAGCTAAAGAATTTTCTTAGCAAAAAATTCGCTAAAGGAGAGCTAAAAGGAGGAATCGACCTGGAGGCGATTGTTCGTGAGATGGAAACCCCAGAGGAGAACACAGAGGTCCCTGCGTGAAAAAGGGCTTTGAGTCCAGAACGAGGAGGAACCGTGAAGGCACCCCAAAAGAAGCGTATAGACTTCATCATGGGGGGGATCAAGGCATTGCCGAGAATCGGTTTCTTCGGTGAAGTCATATGTGAGAAAAGCAGAATTTGGCAAAGCAAGACACACTCAGGATCCCGGAAGTGAGATAAGCTTTACTGAACAAGATGCCTCTCACCTAGACTCGCCACACGATGACGTTCTAGTCGTCGAACTCGATGTCGGGGAAAACTGCGAGGTATCACGAGTTTTGATCGACACAGGAAGCACCGTCAATTTCATGTTCCTATAAACGCTCAAACGAATGGGACTCGACAGTGCAGAAGTAAGGGGTCCTCCGACTCCCTTAACAGGATTTAGTGGAGCGACGGAAATGTCGCTCGGCACTATAAGACTTCCAGTGTCTGCACAAGGGGTCCAGAAGCTCGTTGAGTTTACCGTGGTGGATCGACCGATAGCCTACAATATCATTTTGGGAACCCCTTGGCTCCACGAAATGAGGGCTGTCCCGTCCACATATCACTAGTGCGTGAAGTTTCCGGCGAAAGGCGGTATAGGAGTACTCCACAGAAATCAGAAGAACTCTCGAATATGCTACATGGCTGGCGTCAAGTCCAGGGTTTGATATCAACTAAAGGGCTCGAATTCTTCTTCTGAAGAAGAAAATCTGAGTCCAAAGTTTGGCGATGATCAAATAACTTCAACACTGGTAGACGGCAAGGAGAAAGATCCGTAAAAACGTACTACGAAGATCCCTCTTGACCCACAAGATCCAGAAAAGTGCGTAGTCATAAGATCCCGACTGAAGGGGGAACTGAGGCGCGAGCTGATCCGATTTAATGCGACAAAATAAGCAAACCTTCGAATGGAAAGCCAACGATATGCCGAGAATAAGTCTCGATGTGATCTCACATCGATTAAATTTCTATGCGGCTTTCAAACCAATAAAGCAGAAAAGGCGAAAACTTGGTCCCGAGAAGTCTTAGGCCATGAACGACGAAGTGTCAAAACTTCTAGCGAACGGATCGATAAGAGAAGTACACTACCCTGAGTGGTTAGCGAACCCCATGGTGGTGAAAAAGAATAATGGGAAGTGGAGGATTTGTGTCGACTTCACAGATCTTAACAAAGCTTGCCCAAAAGATAGTTTCCCGCTCCCTCATATCGACCGATTGGTGGAAGCGACATCGGGAAATCAATTACTCTCCTTCATGGATGCCTTCTCTGGATATAACCAGATTCTTATGAATCAGGAAGAGCAAGAGAAAACGTCCTTCATAACTGATAGGGGAATCTACTGTTACAAAGTTATGCCCTTCGGATTAAAAAATGCCGGGGCGACATATCAAAGATTGGTGAATAAGATGTTCTCATCTCAACTTTGCGAAACCATGGAGGTTTATGTCGATGACATGCTGGTAAAATCCCTGGTGAAAGATGAACACGTTCAGCATCTCGGCAAATGCTTCGAGACTCTTAATCAATTCGGAATGAAGCTGAATCCGGAGAAATGCACGTTCGCGGTGACTTCTGGAGAATTTTTAGGCTATCTCGTCACCGAGAAGGGAATAGAAGCCAACCCGAACCAGATAACAGTAGTTCTATCTCGCTGAAGGAAGTCCAGCGCTTGACGGGAAGGATCGCTGCTCTAAACAGATTCATTTCACGATCAATNTGGGACGATCAATGCGAGAATGCGTTTTCCAAGCTAAAGAATTATCTCGCCAACCCACCGGTATTGGCAAAACCCGTGCAGGGAGAGACCTTATACTTGTATGTAGCAGTCTCTCCCGTTGCAGTAAGCGGAGTGCTAATAAGAGAGGATGAGACCAATCAAAGACCTGTCTTTTATGTCAACAAAAGTTTTGTCTCCCCCGAGACGAGATACACGATGGCCGAAAAATTGGCTCTTGCCGTAATGGTGTCGACGAGAAAGCTACACCCGTATTTCCAATCTCACTCGATTGTGGTGATGACGATGCATCCACTGCGAACAATTCTCCATGGTCCAAATCAATCCGGAAGGATGGTCAAATGGGCCATAGAATTGAGTGAGTATGACATCGAGTATCGAAACAGGTTAAGCGCAAAATTGCAGGTGCTAGCAGATTTCCTCGTCGAGCTACCAATTGGGATCCAGGAGGGATCGACATCCCAGCAGGTTTGGGGGCTTCAAGTTGATGGCTCGTCCACGCGATCGGGGTCCGGAGTCGGGGTGCAACTAGAATCCCCAACAAGAGAGGTGATCGAGCAGTCGTACAGACTCGCGTTCAATGCTTCAAACAATGAGTCGGAGTAAGAAGCGCTCATTGCTGGCTTGAGGCTGGCCCTAGGAATTGGTGTTAAAGACCTCCAAGCTCAAAGTGACTCTCAACTCGTAGCAAGTCATATAAGCGGAGAATACGAGGCAAAAGATGATAGGATGGGAGCTTACCTAGAAGTCGTTCAAGGACTCATAAGTCAATTCGACCGGTTCGAATTGACGAGAGTCCCGCGAGGTGAGAATAGTTCGGCTGATGCGCTGGCTACACTAGCATCGACATCTGTTCCACTTGTGCGAAGGATGATAACAGTGGAGACTATCGAAGCACCAAGCATAGCTGTTGCAGGAAAAACCATGGCAATACAAACGCGATCAATGAAAAGGCGCTCTCAACAAACCCCTACGGATGAACCAGCGAGAGCTATCCAAGATCTCGACCAGGTAGCCGAAGGGAACCATACACCAACTAGCGATGAGCCCAACCCTGAAGCTGGATTGAACGGCGATATTCAAAACATGGCGGATCAAACCAACGATGAAGAAGTAGACCAAGAGGATGATGACATCGAATTGGGAGGAGCCACCGATGAAAAAGGAAATCCTGTGAGCACTCGGCTTGACACCGAGCAAGTACCTGCAAGAAACACAAGAGTTGATGGCTCCATTCCCGACTCAAATGTCGACGACTCACCTAAGGTCAAGCAAGCTGACGTGGCCGACACGCAAGTACCAAGAGAGTTTGGCGAGGAAAACCAATATTGGAGAACACCTATTGAAGCATATATTACCACGGGAAAAACGCCTGATGACAAGTGGCATGCGCGAAAGCTGAAAGTGAGAAGTGCGCGGTTTTGTATGGTCGATGGACTCCTCTACAAACGCGGTATCGTCAGGCCTTACCTTGTGTGTGTGGGACCCGAAGAAGCATTAACCATCGTAACAGAAGTTCATGAAGGTTTTTGAGGTTCACACTCGCCGGGAAGGACTCTGGTTCTGAAAATCAAGCGGTTAGGATATTTTTGGCCGACTATGGTAAAGGAATGCAAAGAGTACGCGCGGCGGTGCGAGCAATGCCAAAAGCACGCCCCCTTCATTCACCAGCCTGCCGAACAACTGTCGTCCATCTCCTCTCCATATCCGTTTATGAGATGGTCGATGGACATTGTCGGACCACTTCACCCTTCGACTGGGGAGGGGGGGGGGGCAATATTTCTGTTGGGGTTTACGGACTATTTCTCCAAATGGATAGAAGCCGGGGCTTTCAAGAATGTTACCGAAACAATAGCCCAAAAGTTTGTATGGCGAAACGTGATATGTCGTCACGGTTTTCTGTACGAGATAGTAACTAATAACAGATCTCAGTTCATCTCAACCAAGTTCGAGGCGTTCCGTTCCACATGGAAAATAAGGTTAAGCAAGTCAACACCAAGATATCCGCAAGGGAATGGCCAAGCGGAAGCCGCAAACAAGACTTTACTCAGCAACTTGAAGAAAAGGTTGGGGGCTTTCAAAGG